>PQXK01000098.1:0-131082 GCA_004786245.1 Botrytis hyacinthi | reverse complement strand
TAATAGTCTTTTATATGATATAAAACGTTTAATAAACATATTATTCAATTGTATTTAGTAAATAAATGTTTAGGTTTATTTATTTAAAAAATCAATTCGAATGACTCCTAAGTATAGTCGAAAGAAGATCAAAATCAAAAATATCAAATCATTGAGTAATTCTATAGCTCTAAGTAGTTTACAATAGTTTAAAACAGTAAATGTTTAATCTTTCTCTTTTGAATTTACTAGTAATAAATTTTTATAATTGATCAAGAATACTATTCAAAAAATTGATTACATCTTATAGTTTCATTTCTATATCAATCTATTATTCTTATTAATTTGATAACATTTCAATATTATAAGAATTATATTATTCGAAAGTTTTCAACTTATAAAATAAGTTTATTTTCCTAACAATTCTTCTCATAGATCCTTTTATCTTTAATTCTTCAGTTTAATCTAATTTCAATATTAATTCTTTTATAAAGATCTTATATCATTTCAATATATATATTTGAAAACATTATTTATAATTCAAAGTCAATGAAATTTGATTATAACTAACTAATCTTTCCTTACGATGTTAAAGGGGTTGTTCTTTTAGATATGTTAAAGATAAAGAGTTATTTAATATATGAACAAGAGAATTCACTTTAAGGGAATTCACTTCAAGGGAATGACTTCAATACAATAACTACTATATCAAAGATATTAAGCGAATGCGGAAGAGACTAGCTCTTTCAGTAGTGTCTATATAAGGCTTACTACTTCTCTATATAGCTAGCTCTTCAAATAGAATACAATTAGACAATTAGGACCTGCAATACATGGGTACTATGTCTTTCGTATCCTTCTCGAACCAACAGTTATCATATAGATTTAGCTTATATATATATATTAATTCACTCGTACCTTTCATATTTATGGCTAAAAACGTATGTTCATGTTGGTATAATGAATACAATGAAGATATATATCCTTTTTGCTTACATGATATATCCGCCCCGAATTAGTCCAATTCAACCCTTCCAAACTCCAGAACTGTATGATACATCCCATCTTGATCTTTCCAATACCCCTGTACTGATACGCCCAAACTGCAATTCGAAGTTAAGCGCCCGGAACGCGTCTTCGATACCCATTGAAGGTTTCCCCTTCCCCTGATGTTACGAGCTCTTCTTTGATCCTCCTTCTCCTTTCTGCACGACTTAGCGGTTTTTCTGGAACTGCAATTCCTCCCCCTCTCCCCTTCTTGATACCCTCTGTATTATCCACCGATCCAACACCCTCCCCCTCCCCCTCCCCCTCGACACTCCTGTATTCCTTCCGTACCTCTACGACACTCCCCTCAAGCTCGGTCCCACTCCACTCTTCATTCTCCTCCCTCCTCGCCTTTTTGTTTCTTCCATTTCTTCCAATCACATCATCACTCTCCTCCTCTACATCTCTCTTGATTTCCGCTTTTATGTTTCCTTCTCGCACCCCTTCATTCTCGAACTTTTTGGGCAAAAATACCTCGATCTGACCTTTCCTTCCACTCCTATCCGCATTGATATTTAGATTATCTGGAACCTCTAACCCCACCAATTTTGCTTGAAACTGGGGTTTGATAGCTTCTCTTAAATCACGTACTGTTTGCTGTTGGAGAACATAACCGGAGAGGAAGAGTGCGGTCGTAAATAAAAATACTGATAGATGCTCATTAGCTTTGAATCACCATTATCAAAAGGAACCAATTCTTAGAGGCAATTACTCGCACATACCGATAAAGGAAGATATAGCGACTGAAACTTGCCCGGATGTTAGGAGCATGTTTTTGCGACGTGAGTTTGGACTTGGTATTTCCAAATCGAGCTATCAAGTCGAGGTTCTTTACAGAAATTACAAACACAGCATATTATGAATATGATTGATTGAAGTGGTGTGGTGTAGCGTAGTGTAGTGTCGTGTCGTGGAATGTAGTGGAGGAGTTGATATAATTTCGTAATTTATATACAACTATGTGCCATGTTCATATAGTCTTATACCTATATAAGCATCAGACACATGATTGATACTTACGCACGATGATGCGTTGGGTTCCTTTCGTTTCGCGCAAGATTGAAAATATCAGTGACTGGTTGACATAGCAACTATCGTCTATCAATTATCAGTCAATGCGATAAGGAAAAACCACCTTCATCACCATCATCGTCTACTTCTTCTCGAGCCCATCTTTAAACAACATTACTTGGAGACACAGTACTAGGTGAATTAAAACTCCGCTCAATTACCGTGAATCAAATCTTGAAGCTACTCTTCCTCTTTCCAGCTTCCAAGATATAATTCGAATCGCGTCAAAACTTCTGTTCATTTGAAATGGCTACCCACCGCGCCGATGAAAAGCGCTTTCTCGACGAACGCGGCAACACTGGCCCTCTTGCCCCTAACGGTCTTAATCCTGCTACCATCCTCGAGAAACCTGTGCGCGAACGTATTGTCGATTGTTATTTCTGGAAAGACCAATGTTTTGCTCTCAATGAGGCTGATATCGTTTCGCGTGTTGTTTCTCACGTAACATTCATCGCTGGCACATATGGAGATTCGCAACGACCTTCGCCATTTCTATGTCTTGCTTTTAAGTTGCTACAATTAGGCCCCAGTGATGATATACTGAAAGAATATATGGGGTATGGTGGAGAGAAGTTCAAGTATCTGAGGGCGTTAGCGTTGTTTTATTGGAGGATGACGAGACAGGCAAAAGATGTATACACTATGTTAGAAGGGTATTTGGAAGATAGGAGAAAGCTAAGGAGGAAGACAAGGATAGGAACAACGTTGACATTCATGGATCAGTTCGTGGATGATTTGTTGACGAAGGACAGGGTGTGTGGGACGACTTTGTGGAAGATGCCGAAGAGGGAGATACTAGAAGACTTAGAAGTGCTGGAGCCAAGGGTCAGTCCACTGGGAGATATTGAGGATTTACTAGATGAGAGTGAGGGCGAGATTGAGGTAATGAAGAATGGCGCGGAGTCAGAGAGCGCGGACAGTCCAGGGGAGGAATTTGGAGAGGAAGCAGTGGAAGAGGGAGAGAGAATGGATGTGGATCCATCAGATAAGCCCTCTTCTTCTAAGCAGGATAGTCTGTAACATCGGCGAAGATCCTTCCCGGGAGTTCGGTTTATGTTTTGGATCTCGAAGATATTATACCCAGGCCACATTTCCTTCTGAGGTCGTTAAAACACTCATATTATGGTCAATTACATTACTGATTGAACACTGGCTCAACCATAATTTTTCGTTTGTTTTCTTTCTTACTTACTGAATCTTTTGCCCACCTAGGTTTGAAAAACGTGAAATGAGACCTGTAGATGATCCATTAATCCCCCTAGAAGCAAAGACCATTAACGTTATCCCTCCTGCAAAATTGAGTTCAGCCCCAAGAGCACTTCTCACCCAAACACAACACCTAGTTTTTCCATCCACCCATCCACCCATCCACCCATATCGTTGCTATATACCCTTTGATGACCACACCTTTTGATTATTCACAGATCCAACACAATCGTACCATTACAACTTTTTCTTCCTCTTTCACACCTTTTGTCTCATCTAGCACCTTCATTTTACAGCCCTCCCAACTCTCCCTCTCTTAGAATTATCCTCATCTCTTCTCATCTGTTCCTTACTCGAGTTCTCCAGCCACTGCTGGCCTAGAAGTGCATCACTCCATTCCAAATTTTCATCATGACTTGGAGATTGGGCCTTGGGGTAGGGTTAGTCCTCCATGTGGGAATCCTTGAAGAGTGAAAAGGGACTCGTGCTCACAAGACATGAACTGCACTGATCACCAAATTTTAAAACCATGTTCTGGCAATTGAGGGAGCCCTGATTGTTATATCAGCATGTGATGTATTCATATGTGGTTCATGTACAAGTAGAGAGGAGGTCTGGCAGGTTTGGGATGCTGACACTCACATAGTAGTTTGCGCAATAGCAAGACATTTCGAGAATAGGTACTGAAATTCTTCGATAATGGTTGATCTCTCCGTTTCAGCCAATTTTTGTACGAGCTAGTTCCCTTCCCATATAGCGAGAAAAGCGTATGGTTTTCTATGTCTTCCTCTTGAGCTTATGCAAAAAGTCAAATGCTGCCTACATATTCGAAGAGAAAGACGGAGAAAAAGAAAGCGCTACATAGCTACAAAGCTATTATGCAGTTAGCTACCTGCCCTTTCCGAAATAAGAGTAGGGCACACTTAACCTATCAATAATGAGTTTTTGTGACAGCCGTGACGGGAACTAGCTACCCTCTACCCTACAACCACCGTTGTCATTTCAGTCAGACCCTTGGTACAAATATAAACTCGGATCCTAGATATTGTCATTCATATCAGTGCAATCACATCCCAGCCCAGCCAGTCAAATCCGCACGTCCATATTAAGCTCAATATAATTTTAGGATAAGCAAATGTAAAATCCACACTTTTACAAGACTAGTCCAAAGACCAAAGTCGAGGACTCAGAGTCTTGAGTCGAGAAAAGTCGTGCATCTAAACGAATTATTGTTAGACCAAAGGATTAGCTAAATTAGCCCTTTGAAATCCGAAGTATGTGCAATAGTGTTCTTAGTTTGATGTTATGTTTAGGGAACTTGATGGGTTTGATGGGTTTGATGGCTGGGGTAAGATGCCACGGGAAGATAGGCCGAGCGTATAATACATAACCTTGAACTCAGCTCGTTTACCATGTAGACGGGCTTCATTTGATCGATTTGTTTTGAATGAGCATCCCATTCTCCTATGTATTGAACTTGAGTGTTCTCAGGTCAGATAATCTTGTTAACGAACAAAATTGGCTATCTTCAAGAATCAATATATTGTCTCAGAATAGCAAAAGGCGAGTGTGATATTCCTATGAAACTCTTTGCCCTTTCCGAGGATGTACCCACTCACCTTATATAGGTAGATTTATTAAAATGCGTGTAGATGAGACGGTTGACGACCTGTCACAAATCAAGCATCCATAGACTAAGTGGAATGTTTTAGTGCGGTTCGTTGTAAGAGGGTTCAAAACTATTATACTGGTGGACGATAAAGTATACAATTTTGCTTTTTGAGTTTTATTCAGTACTTCTATCTCGATGTCGGAAAAGCATGAGTATCTATAAGGACAGTGATCAATGAATCTGTGAAATAATACATGTCATACATAAACAGCTCCATGGGTATGTTATCAGACTAAGTTCTTCACCGAAGAAAATAGTAACACATCTAGTAGGTGAGTGCCACTTCCCAACTTCGGATCATCATCTAGCTACAATACAACATTCTCAAACTTCAAAGCAAGCAAGAGATTTACCAAGAGAACCGACATCTGTGAGTTCTGTAGAGTTATTATGTATAGACTTGATGTAGATTGCTGCCAGACTACAGACGAGTGTACTTAAATGTAAATTATGGTCTAAATTCGATACTTCATAGATACCAAACTCCAGCTCGACCTTGATGACTGATATCACTTCCTACCTGAAATGCTGCACAAAACCATGCAACCTGTCAATGACGACTGGGAAGATCGCATTCGCACTATCCTCAATTAACCTTTCAAAATGTCTGATTGCATCCTCCTCGCTCAATTCTAAATGAAATCGTTCTTTGACTTTCAATACAACCTTGTCAGGCTCAATTTTGATATCCGGAATATTGGCATCAACCATCAGACTGAAGAGATTGAGAATCAAATTTGAGGATTTCCGTAATGTTGTGTAAGCCGTGAAGCAGTACTGTTTGAATTGCGGATAATGTTCCGACATAGATCCTCCCATCCCGTCTACCATTTCCTTACATAGTTTCATCGCGGGAGCAAATGGCTTAGGGTCTCTACCAAGTATAAAACCAAAATCGGCGTGGAAGAAATGACCATCTGGTGCTAGAAGAAGATTGTCCAGATGACGATCGCCCACACCAAGAAGATATGTAATTACACAATATCCTGCACACGATTTTATAAATACATCCAAGGCTTCTTTGCGAACACCAAGAGATGCCTTGTCATCAGGATTATTAGATTTGAGGTAATTAAGTACAGTATTGCCCTTGAACTTATTGACAATGCTCTGCAGGGTCATGGACGGAACGAACTGGACAGCTCCTGCAGTTGCTCCAGTCGCAAGGATTTTGTAAGGTGACAACTTCAGGTCTAGGTTTTCTTTTTGTAGTAGTTGGTCCATGAGTGTAATGATCTGAATGACTAACTGATCCTGGCGCAAATCGTCTCCTGTTTTGAAGATTATTTGATATTTTTGTTTGGTTGTCGTCTTGAAAGTTATCATGATTGGAAACAACGATGACTTGAAAACATTCGTTTCCGAAGGATCCACACCAGTGATCATAATCGAAGGGTCAAGCGGTAGAGGTAGGGGTGGGTCTATAGTGATGAGTTCATTCTTAGGATCAGCAAGAAATTGCTTTACCTTCTCGGCCTTGCGAGATACTGTATCCCGTGAAGACTTTATATCTTCCGAAACCCTAGATAACATCGTGACGAGCTCTGCTTGGCGTAGTAGAACTTTTCGAGTCTCAACTCCTTCAGGCGACTTCACCAATTCGGTCATGAAATCGTATTCGACCTTGGCAAATAGTTTACGATAGCCAGCTCCTTGATCTTCGCTTTTGTCATCGCATTCCACCATAAGATACCAGTGAAAGAGATTTCCGAGCTGAAAATTATTTGTTGCCCTTGAAATGAGTAGTCGTGCAAGGGAAGAATCCTGTGTCGCATCTTCAGCCGAATCGGGTGAAATATGCTCGAATTTGAGGGCTTGTACAAGTTGCAACAGATAGAGCAAGAGCTCGTCATCGTCGGATTTTCGTAATCTATCCACGGCATAAGCTCTCACGGAAGAATTTTCGAATGTTGGCCCCAATAACTCTAAAGCGTCATCAACATCAATCTCGGTCCATTTGCTTAACATGGCCACTGCTTCACGGGCTTCGTTTGAGTCATTCCAATTTACAGATTTGATGAACTTGGTGAGTGCCCTTTTGTCCCGCGCAAGATGATGCCTGAATTTCCAGACAAGATCTTTTTCCTCTGGTGATAGAAAGTGTGTTGGCGAATATGCGATAATATTGTTTAATTCATCTCGGACTTTGGCATTTGGTTTAAGGTCACGATCTAGGACACCAGTTCTGTGACTTCGAACCAGGCGACGATGTTTACTCTCCGCGGGGTTATCCCTGGCCCCAACTTCAGGGTCGTAGACTCTTACAAGGCGTCCGCCAAAGCCATGCTCATCATTGTCCCCGAAGCCATTGATACCTGGCCCGAATTGAACTTGTGGGGGAGGTTTAAGGATAATGTTTGACTGAGAAGAAGAAAGATTCTGTAGCGAAGATATAGGTGGCGGCGGGTATTCATGGTCGGCAAACACAACCGGAAAGTCGAATCTGGGCAGCTCTACATGAAGAGTGAATCTTTCATCCTTGGAAGGATGGTCCTCTGACAAATCATGGTCGGCATCGTTATTCTTTTCCTCTGCTCCATCCAGAGTCAAAATCACACTTTTTTGTCGAGTTCTTCTGCGCTGTATGTTTTTGAGCGAGGTACTGGATGCCTGCAGACCGCGCTTTTCTACTCCTCTGAAAACTAATTGATCCAGCCATTCGATACGTGCAATTTCTCCCATCTCATGTTTTTTGAATAACTTCTCCAGCCTGTCTAGTTCTTCACCCTCTTTGTCTATCATTTCAGCTTCTTCCTTAGATTTAGATCCGGCACGACGCACATTAGGTATGACTGCGGGCGTTGAGGAGGAATCCAGGCCATCTGCAGCCTTGCGACGATGTAAATGACATTTTTGACGACCTTTTTGCAGCTGATTATCTTTGTCAAACAACCGTAAAGTAGTCCCACCAAATGGCACAGCATGCCCTTGAGCCCCATCACCTCCCGTTGGAGACAAATCCCATACTGTGATCGCAAGTTGAGAGCTCAGAGGTATCGTTGAACAGTTTATGGGCAAGGTGAGCCATTCATTCCATCTTCCCCACGGTCAGCAACGTTCAAGTCTTTCAGCGACCTTCGACACTCACTTTCTCTCATTTTTGAATGATTTGTAGGCTGTTTGGACGGGTACAGTTAATGGTTTCGAATCAGCCCATACCTGTACAGTGACATAGAGATCCGAGTGAGGGCTGCAATATAATAATGGTATTAGTATGCTCTAATCCGAGATGTGATATAGAAGAGTATACATAGGCAACTTACCTCAAATTGGAGCCAATATGTCTCAAGTCTGGTCGATTTATGAGTGTAGAAAATGGAATTGGGGCCTGCTCCCCTTCAAGGTTGACGCTATATATGATGTTTAGTGGGTGTGCATAAAACAGTTTTGTAAACGAGCATGCTAAGATACCGTGTTAACATTCAACTTACATTCTAATATTTACTGGAATATCCAGAGCTTCTGAACTTGCAAAGGAGAAGGGTTCCATGATCCATGCTCCACGGATGTTTGGTAGAAGGAGATAAGTTGGAAGGGAAGCAAGAATGAATTTATAATGTTAATTGCTTCATTGATGAGCTCGTGGTACTTGAACCTGTAGTACAGAGATCGTAGGAGCTGTAGATCCCATGAAACAAACACAATGAATTATTGATATGAATTACTATTATTGTTATGTATGAGATGAATTGGGATGACGGGAGGTAACATCGATGTCACAAGTAATAAATGTGCCATTGAGCCATCTGCCCATCCTACCCTACGATGTCTGTGCACTTCCCCACATAGTGTAATCGGAACATTATAATTCCGCTCACACGTCACGCTAGCATCGCCCCGCCAAAAATGATCTCTCTCGCCCTCTACGTACATCGACTGAAGTAGTGTCACATGATAGACTGATAGATTCCCTCGACGCGACTTGCTCTTGCTTGATTGAAGGCCACCAGGTATACCGGTACAGATACACCACATCTCTCCGCTCCTACACCCACACCCACTTCTACCTCTGCCCCAAGCCTTCCTTCTCCTCCCTCTCATTCAATCCATATCACCCTTCACTGTCCTTCTCTTCACTTCTCTCCCTTTCCGACTACGAATATTTCATTTGGAACCTACAGTATGATATTATAATGGAAATAATACAGTGACAAATTACTTTTCAATCTTAACGATCAAAATTCGATCACTCGATAAGCGTAATTCTTTATCTTATCAGGAACTTTCGGTCGAGAACACGAAGTATCAAACGCGATCTGGACGCGCGAGGCTATTCACTTATCGCAACCAAGTCTTGAATGTTCGCGCCCAATTTATCATAAAAACTTCAACGAAAATTTGCTCTGCGCCAAACTTTCACCATAGTTCACCATGTCTAGAATAAAGATATCGGAATCCCCTGCCCCTCGTTTTGCTGACGATTTGTACGAAGCATCCCCCGGACCAAATTATCCACGAAGGACTTCCGAGAACATGGCTTTATCTCCTTCTCCCGCCGCTTCTATTTCATCCGATAAAGAGAACCACTCTTCAAGAAATGTAATCGATAAGGGAAAAGGTCGCGCCGTAAGTGTGTCCATGGGTCCACCAAGAGCACCATCACCCATCAGCAAGAGAAAGCGCACTGTGACCACCGGCGAGGGAGACCATTCAATGCAACGCAACCAAAGAAGGCGCACAATCGAAGCGGTTGAAGATGATGACGAGGGGGAACAGGAGTATGATCCAGATCAAAGTGTCGAAGAGAGAAGAAAGCTTCGGTCCGACTTGAGGGGTCTTTCAAGAACTCTGCAAGATAATCGTGCCGAGTATCTTAATGCAGAATCAACGGGCATCAAGGATACATTGCTCAAAGCAAATAAGCTATCAGAGAAAGTCAAACAAACCTCGGATGCAACAATCGATTCACGATTGCTTGTTAGTACCGCAGATCTAGCCAAGAAGAAGACGCTGCGAATGACATCTGGTGACACCGCACAAGGAGTTGACGTGGATGACTTTGTTTCTAAGATCAAGTTATACATGGGAAGGGGCGAACGTTCGCAGGACCATGCACCACGTAATACTCAGCGGAGTCACCGGAATGGTGTCATCGATGAAGATGACAGCGACAACGACAACGATGGAGAAATGCTCAACTGGGAACATCTCGGGCGCAATGCATGTTTACCGAACAATGCTCGCCCATCAGTACCCGGTTTTCTTCTTGGCCCCCTGTCTTTACAAAAGCGCGCCCGCAGGGCTATTGTTCGAAGAGCTCCCCTCAGACTAAACAATCTTCACGAAATACAACCCGAGGTTTTGAGAGCGGATAATATAGAGAAATCAGAGAATGCAAATCTGACTTATTTGTGCACAAAGATTCAAGACAGATTGAAGGAAGTTCAGGCCAAGGCCTTCGATGCTGTTGAGCTGGAGGCTACAGAAGACATGTCTGAAGAAGATGGTATTGCGCTGAGGGAAAAGTATGGTATATCGGAGAATTGTAGCATTGCATATTTCAAATTTGTCATCAATCCATTTTCCTTCGGCCAAACGATTGAGAACATGTTTTATGTGAGCTTCTTGGTTCGAGATGGTAAAGTAGAAGTTGAAATAGACTCGGATGGTCTACCATACATAGGTTCGTTTTCTCATGCCTCTCAAGAAGACAATGATAGCTGATAGAGTACTTAGGCGTCAGGGATCCAAAAGATAATGGAAGTTCTTCCCATACAGCAAGGCACCAAGCAGTCCTATCTCTCGATATGCAAGATTGGCAAGAAATGATCAACCTCTTTGATATCAAAGAACCCATGATCGATCATAGAGAAGAACAAGACAATACTAATATTGGCGTTAAGGGATGGTATGCTTAAATCATGGACTAAAGAAATAATACTTGGCAAGTTGATTGGCGTTCTCTTTTTGGTGGGCGCAACATGGCGTGCTTACATAGGTTTCATGCTTGGCTTATGAACGGAGTTTATTGGGAACAACGAAAAAGGGATGGATGGGAGCATGGCTGGATGAATGTGTCCAACATCAAGTGGCGTAAAGGCGTCTTCTTATATGTTGTAGCTTCGTACCTTTTCAACGACGTAGAGGAACTTGCTGCCGTGTTGTATATAGTTGTGAGAATTTAACATGTTATGTCGAGACAAAAAAATCAAGTTCTAGTGAAAACATTCCCAAAAAGTCCCGCAATGAGTCGCATGCTTCTATGGTGTTTTTGTCACTACTTGGACTGTGAGTGTTATATTGTTCCAGCCGCTTTTGATCCATATCCACTTAACACCCTTTAGAGCTTCAAATGAAGACATCTTCTTGTCGACATGCGCGTGCATATTAGGGACGATCTAACAGGGAATTTGAGGTTTAGGCGTTTGCTCAGCTGTATAGTCTCTTATTGTGGTCGAAATGAGAACAGATATGTGTTCTACAGATTTATAACCATTTATTTTAGATTCAGATTAGTGTGGTCACGACTATAAGATTGCATTAATACAAATGAAGAGAGGGCGTATCAATGGGAACATATGTTCGTACAAAGGTGAAAGAAGTGGAAGGAAAACGTGGACCGTTGTAAAGGTCCTGCCATCGTTCAAGAGACTCCGTTCTACCCAATTAAATTCATCCCATTTTGATCGTCTTATACGGAGCGGTATGTTAGTATATACATGACATGAAATCGTCTATCCATCAGGACCACATTCATCTGCCGTTTCTGCAATCTTGTTATAAAGGCTAAAGCCAAACACCTTGCTGTGCTGCTAAAAGATTCAGAATCTTACAAGAATCCAGATTACATTTTGCACCAGTTCTATCTCAGTAGTGGAATTTTTTGATAAAGAGCGTCGTATCCAGAACCGACCCAACCAGTTTCCGCACCACCTCGTGCGATGACCCCCAATCCACCGGCATACCAGATAAGGCTCACAAGACCAACAATACCATTGAGGCTCCACCACCTCGTTCTTCTTTCCCTCTCGGTTCCTCTAGGTAGAAACCCTAACCACTTTGCTGTGCCCCAAATCATGTGACCAGCCCCAAACCCTACTAAAGCTACATACGCCGTCCAAGAAATTACAGGATGTTTGACGAAGCCATGCGCAACGTATCCCAATCCAACGCCAGATGACCCTCCTTCATGTATCAAAGGAATGACTCGGTTAACGAACATATGAGAAGCTACAAGAGGAGCGAGAACATAGCCTGAAATAGAGGTGAACGAGATTGAAGGCCAGAACTTCGGTGATAAGAAGGAAAAGTATGAAAGAGAACTGGTCGGTTGATGGGAGGAGTAGCGTTTTTCAGCTACACGGCGGCGATAGAGACGTAACGCGAAGCCAGAAGTAATGTGAGCAGCGAGAGGGAGACCAACGAGTAATGGCTCGAGAGGGAATGATTCTGTTGCGGGGTTAGTGGGGCAATGTGAAGCATAGGATGAGTGATACAGGCTTAGCCAAAGGAGCACTTACGATAGTATGGGCGAGTCAGCAATAAGTACTTTTCAGAAGCAGGCACCGAGCGGGTAATGAGGGGTATTATGGAAGTATTCGTGATATGCAAAGCACTAAAGACTGAAAAGGCATACGACGAGTAACGTTGTATACGTGTGACTAGATCACATTACTTCATTAGTCCATAGCCATGATATAAGTTTACAATAAATAGCACTCACGATAATATACAGCTCCATGACCGGAACCACTAAGTCCTAATGTTGAGGATCTTCCAAACGAGGTATATGAAGGCAATTCGGGCAGCTTTTCATCCCAGTCAAGTGGGGAATCTATTGGTGAAGGATCTAATTGTTGAAGATCAACAAAAGTATCGTCTGAAGCAATAGAATCTCGCCGTTGTTCCATATTTTTCAACGTATTGCGGCAAGTGTGTATGAAATCTCAGTATCAAGAAAATGAAATTTATCGAAAAGGCATTAAAATGATAACATGAATTATAAAAAGAGTTTCGGGGTACTTATTAGTTCGTAACTAGGTAAGAATCAGATAGTCAGACAGTCAGTGTGAAATGTGTTGAAGATGTATGGATCGGATAGATTTAAGGTTATAAAGCTTGGATCGTACCTTAATTTTCCTAGCAAATCACGTGGTCAGGGATCATGTACAACCAGTGAGTACCCAGCTAAGATGTGTGTTTGACGAACATTGGGTGCAAGAGAGAAAAAGGTTACAATATACAACACCACACAACACAACACAGCACAACACAGCACAACACAAAACAACAAAATCGTCACGATCGTCACAAAACATGCCTCCAGTAAATTATCTCACGTGAAATTGATTGCTTGATTAAAGTACTAATGTCATCTTTAAGCGTGGTTTCACGAACCCGGCCCCAAAAACTGAAAGTGCTCGCGAGGCTGTCAAATCTTTCTATTGTAGGTTATAATGGCCCCATCCACCTTTCATACATTCTCTTACATGCACAGGCGAATTATGCAGCAAAGGGTACGCTCGAATGAACGAGTATGAGGCTCATCTCTCTTCATACGACCACTCTCATAAACAACGTCTTAAGGACATGCGACAATTAACACGCGATCCGATGGCCTCTAGCAAAGCTCGAAAGGCAGAAGCGAAAGCAAACTCGCAGTCTGGTTTGATTTCAATAAAATTGGGTGGAGAAGCAAGCTCAAGTACTGGAGCTACTGCTGGAGGTTTTAAGAAGGGGGGGTTCAAGAAATCGGGGTTCAAAAGTGCTTTTGCCCCAGTTGACGGGGGCGGAGCTGATGCACCCGTGATTGAAGACATTGAAGAGAAGATTCAAGTAGGCGGAAGCCTTGGAGTCAAGGAAGGTGGTTTAGAAAGCGATACCGATGATGAACAATACGGGTATGAGATGTACGATCCGAGATATCCTACGGATTGAGAAAGATCGGACATTGAAAATTTGTATCCATACGAGCTGAAGCCTCGAGCAGTGTATAGTCCGGAGGCTCGAAATCTCTCATAAAACTCGCATAGCTTTGTCTTCCATGAGAGTTCTGATGGAAGAGTTCGGGCATATTATACCAGCAGTAAAGCTTCGATTCTATGTATCCTGACGAAAAAGAGATGAACATTCATGGTCATATTTATGGAGATCAAGATCATGATCTTCTGAATTGAAGAGTACCAACTAGCCAGAAAACATAATCATATATTGTATGTTGGCAGAGCACATATGTTTTCCCAACAGGAAGATTAGTAGCTGAACTCGAACACGATCCCTTCTGGCACGGCGGAAGCGAAAAGTAACGAGGATTCGATGAGCCAAGGAATTCTTGAGCGCTCATTGCGCCTCTCCATACTCTAGAGGATACATTGGTTTGAGAGCCATTCAGACCTCAAGCTCCATGTGGATGATTGCCCACCTCGGTAATTGGCTCTGCAGTGAAGAGCATCGCGATAGTTTTCTCGAGTGGTCAAACTTTAAAGGGCCAGAATGGCGTCAAGAGCATAGTTTGGTGACGTTCTACATCAAATTGATTTGTTCAATAAAACATTACACCCAGAAAGGATGATATGCGAAGGTACTCGTGATAGTTAGAGGGTGAGATTCGGACTCAAATGATCAGAATAGCAAGAACGAATCATAGTTAGCATAATTTTTGTCCTACGAGTCGTCAGAAAGTCTTTAGACACCATGCTTGACATTAAAAATTTCGATTTACATACGTTGTATGCGAAAGGAAGCTGCGAAAAGGGTCATGATCCATCTATGCGACTTTCACGAGAAGGTAGTCCCCTGCCCATTCAGCCAATTTAGTTCATTACAATTGTTTGAAAGGTATGAATAATCTCTTGCGTGATACCTGTCCTTAGCTCCTATATTGTACCTTTCTGCTCAGCATGTATTAGCCATAAGTTATGATGAATATTGCGAGAGTCCTAAATACTTTCCGCTTTCTCCAGATCCAGATCACGATACCTGCTACTAGAAATCCAGCCCGATCCAATTGATATGCATAAGTGCTAAGTTTAGCCTTTAATACAGGATACACTCCGTACCCGTTTCATCCATCCATCCTAGATTAAGATACTTTGATTTGTGTTCACTTCAATCAGAATATAGTCATCGTTTCTGATAGGAGGAAACATATAGTGCCCTTACTAGACCTGTCGTCCGATGATGAGTTTGAACATGGCAATCGACTGTTCCAAGAAATCTTCGTGCGCACCTGGCTAAACATCAGAGATCTTACTATGCATATTATGGATAGAAATTAACAATCATCACTTGTGAGATCGACAATTGGCAATGACAGCAGTCCAAGATAGATAACTTCTTCGCAAGTCTGTATTTTCTCATTATGAAGGTGGATTTGTTGTCAAAAATACTCATATTACTCTAGGCTAGTATTGTGGCCAACTATATAGGAAGAGTAGCTACGAAGCAATGTAAAGGCTATGTTGAAATGCATGATGGTTGAGACTCAAGCAAGGTCTACACCAGTTATCATGAGATTTCGAGGATCCACTGATCAAGTGTAAATAGGCAATCGAGATCAATTTTCCTGATTAGGAAATTAATTTGTTATCTTCGTTGGATGCAATCAAAAATACATTGCTCTGTTCACCACATCTTCTATTGGCAGCGCTTTTGTGTAAAGACTTGCTTCCGTGATACCTTTCGACATACAGGTTCGCAACTACGAAATTATTTAACTTGATCTCTTCCTATCCTCCATTCAAGTTTGTATCTTGGGAGTTTCTTTTTGCGACTTCCTAGCTTTCTTTTTCGTGTAGCTTCCGGCGCATAACTACTCGCAGTAAGCATGCCAAGTATTTTGTGGTGGTGGTGTGTTCGTTCTTGACAGCACATTCTTCCATCGTGACATTTGCTGTTTATTTGGATATTCACAATAACCAAAACTTAGAATGGATGCAGACTCTCCAACCTCTTCATATGGTTTATTAAAGCAAGTGGTTCCTTCGACTTTCGGTAATTACGCTGGTCTGGAATCTGTATTATATTCCACATTGGGCTCCTAATATCGATGATGGTAAATATAGTGTACGTGCCAATTCTTTGAAATCTTCCAATCGTCTAGCAACCCCAATGCATTCAAATCATAGCGGGTCCGATTTGTACCTTCGTATGTTGTCATTCATATCATCGTCGTTCTAGAAAGCATAGTAAAGTTTTGGACCCAGGTGGTGAAGATGGCATTTCCATCGATGAAGTGAAAGTCGGGACGATATAGAATGCAAATAGATCGTTGTTAACTATACGTCAAAACTTGTATAAACATGCTCAATAAATTTCAATTCCACGAGAGTAACTTTGGCTACGAATTGTTTCCTCAAAAGTAATATCATCATAACTTCCCAAGTACAGACCTTGGACTGAGCTAGTTTAAATTAGGAAAGTAGTCTCTGATAGGTCGTATTACAAGAGTGGAGAATTAAACTCGCTTCGGAATGTACAGATAGGGAAACTACTCTCCCATTGACCCGCTTCTGCGGCTCATCTATGCGCGGATGCTAATTTCTCAAATTGAGCTTTTATGTACATCAAAATTTGTAGCAGGATCTTCATATCTCGGATTTTGGAGATCAGTTTTCACGGATTTTGCTAAACCCCGGTCACTGGTCATGGCAATGATCTCATCAGAATGCGGACTATTCATTTGGGCGTTGAAACAACAACGGGAAAATATGTGGGAAAAAGCTATATAACATGCTGCCCACCCTCTAATTTTGGTTGAAATCTAATCATCAAGACCAATCTCATTCAGAAAGCACCTATACCGAAGCATAAGTATCTTGCTCATCACTCATCACTATCCAACGACTATTCCCGAGACAACATGGCAGCTGCAGTTGCGACTCAACCCCACAATCTTCCGCTCCTCGTTACTCCCGAGACGTGTCGAGCCCGTACTTATATTGTTACCGGCGCCAACACCGGTCTCGGGCTTGAAGCGGCCAGGCATCTTGTTCGACTGGGCTCTGCCACCGTGATCATGGCAGTACGTGACCCGTCTTCCGGCCCTCGCGCTCTGGCTGATATTGAATCATCAACCGGAATTTCTGGTGTAGCTCAAGTTTGGGAGCTTGATCTATCTTCATACGCTTCTGTTATAGCTTTTGTGAAAAGGGCAACGGAGGAACTTGATAGAATTGATGCAGTGATAGAGAACGCTGGGGTAGCTTCAGGAGAAAGAATCATGAAAGAGGGACATCTGCTTACAATTACAGTCAATGTAATTAGCACTATACTATTGGGAGTCTTGCTGCTTCCAAAATTGAAGGAATCTGGGGAGAGATTCGGAATCTTACCGCACCTGGTTATCGTAACGAGTAGAGTCAGTTTTGATTTTGGGGAGGATTGGATGAAGATCAAGGATGACCCAATAGTCAATTCGAACCTGGAAGAGATGACTCCAAAGGCGTAAGCTATCTGTAGGCTGCTTGATTTAGACTAACAGAATTCAATCAGGTATCCACTGTCTAAGCTCCTTGAGATAATGGCAATTCGCCATCTTACTGGTCTTCTTCCCCTTCAACAAACTGGAGTTGTCATAAACCTAGTGTGCCCCGGTCTTTGTAAGACCGATCTTAGCCGCAGCGTTCCCCCCGGACTTCGTGAAAGAATAGCTAAGCAAAAGGAGCAATATGGGCGGACCGCCGAAGATGGTAGTCGGACATTATTGTACGGCGCCGTCGCAGGCGAAGAGAGTCATGGGTGTCTTTTGGAATCTTGTACCATCGCCGAGTACGTTCAAATCGTAGCCACATTCTGTTACTATGCTGATACCTTGACCAAGGAATTTAATACCGAGTTGGGTAATCGACTTGGACGGCAAGAAATCGCAGAAGATTGTTTGGGACGCTATTGCAGCGGAGCTGGAAACGATTGAGCCTGGATGCGTAGAGAAGATTTTAAAAAGATGAAGCCTTGAAACTACTCCTTTTTAGTGCTAGTTATTTTCCAAGTACTTATGTAGCTTGCCTCATTTGTTGATGACGCATCTGATCATATGTATCAATAGCAGATCAATTTTCTATCCACATAAATTTTCGACTCAACGACCTCTACTGTTACTAAACGCTTGAAGAGTTGTACCCCGTTTCATTACCAGACTTGGATCTTTGTCTCTAAGCGGTCGAAGCATCGGAATGAGACCCTTCAATTGATTGCAGTAATGGTCTAACCTCTTTATCGTGCAAGGCATAGACCCAAGGGAAACTTTCCAGCTTTCGTTGTACATCAGTATGATTTTGAAGATTAAGAACTTGCATAGTGTGGCTTATATCCGAAGCTAGCCAAGTGTCATCAAGACTTTCGAAGATTGAAGCCTTCCCCATAAGCAATAGCCAGAGTAACGCCTCTGGAGATCCACATTGTCTTTTAGAAAGTTGTTGCGTGGAGAATCTAAGCAAACTAGCCAACAATGGGTTGACTGGGACTTTTCCATCAAGTCCACGCATAAATGTCGAGATGAATGACACTAGGCCTAAGTGAATTGCATTCTCCAGGGAGCTTTTAGGACGACAATCTCCTAGAGGATACATGGAGAGTAGACTATATCCAAGAAAAAGAAGTGTATTGTGAAGCTTGTGACCACCCAAAGGGGGAGCTCTTCCGACAACGGCATCATTGAGCAACAGAGTGAAAGTGATAGTATCTACCAGAAGAGTAAGGAGTTCGGTGCTCAGTGGTAATGAAACTAATGCACAGGTGATTGCCTTGTTTTTGTAGAAATCTAGATTCCTGCTCTCACGTGTGCAAAATGTATCATTGGATTCAATGTCTTGAACGGTGTATCGTGTGTAGGTGCCCGAATGGAGAGAATGTTCGAGATCAGCTCTATCTCATGTATCAACATTAATCATGCAAAGAGCTCTTGATTACTGACCTAAATATCTTTTGAGCAAGAGTGGGCTGTTTCCTCCTAAGATTCGAGATGCCACCCCTCATCTTAACCATCCTTTCGAGTCCTTGAAGATGTACAAGGCCCTGGATGACTTGACCCTGCAACCTATAATAATGTGACATAGTCAACACAACCGCAATAGTAGTATCAGATGCGGCCTCGTTTCCAGATAGTTTGTCATTAATCAAGCGAAATGCAAGCGAAAGATGATGCATAGCTATCTTTGGATCCTCCTGATTTAGGACGATATTATTGAGAGCCGTGACTGATACAGCTACACCACAGTGTAAGCCTGGTAGATGTTGAGTTAGTGATATTGTTTTGATGTATAAGAATAGGTAGGTGTGGTGTACATGCTTCGTCTAACAGCATGAACTGGACAAACATCGAAGTAGATGTCCGAGTTTTAATAAAAGCTTTGCTCAATTCCACGGGGTATCCTATACTGCTTATGAATGAAAAAGCTGCGCAATCAACTCAGATTAGCAATAATTCCCATCAAAAACAATATCACTAGAAAGAAATCGCCATACTTCTCTGAATCATTCGCTTATCTTTGAAAGAGTGATCTGGAAATGAAAGACAAGGAATGTTATCCCCAACCGGGCGCTCGATCTCATAAGTGGTATTCTCCTCCGAGTCATTTTGTTCTAGATGACTCGAGCCAATTTGGGCACGTGTCAAATCTATACAAGCCGAAGTGACTACATGTTTCATTCCAGCTGGTGTCATTTTCGACGGTCGGACGAGCTTTTTTCCAGCATTCCTTCCCAAAGCGACGTGACTTCGAATGCGTTTTCGAACTGCATGATTGATTGTTGCATTGTTGATAAATTCGAAAGGCATAGCTATTGATTTAATCTTGAAATATCAGGCTGTCGCACTCCTGAGATGAATTGGAGAAGATGAAGGGGTATGGATAAAGGCTCAAGTCTCGGAGTTAGTGGTGTTAACGAGAGTGGGCACGAATGACCGTCACGTTAGAGCCGAGCACGTGAATATAATTTTCACTAATCAACTAATACATATGTAGATTTTTAGTTGTCAGACGGTATCATAGTCCAGGCAAATTATGTTGCAAACCTTATTCGTTTGGAAAAACAAAAACATAGATGTCTGGCGTCGATATGATATCCTGTGTAATGAGTGGAAAGAGAGAGTTTGATACCGCCGGAGAAGAAAATGATTAACATTGAACTATCATTGGTGTAGTTTTAAAACTCGCATTATTTGATAACTGTGACACTGAAATTGAATACTCTTGACTTATCCTCTCAATCTCATAGCTTTCAACCTCTGTCATCTCCTTCCGCTTCTCGCCGTTTTTTTCTTTTACATTCTCAGTGTTCTCGCTGCCTAATTGCCGTTTACCCTCCCCATCTCCTCACTCTGAGCCTGGCGCTTCCGCTTGTGGGTGTGATAGAAAAATTAGGAATGAATGGATACAGATCCGTGCAACCGCATTCTCAGCTATCTTCTAACGACGACTTTAAGTCCCATGACAAGATCAAAACATCTCGTTTATGCATTCTCAATCTTTCCGCTCCTAACACATCTCAAGTTTCTCAGAACGACTCAGATTTCATCAAATATCAGTACATTTCGGGTCACTAGTCTTAATCGCTAGGTTACTTGGTACCGCTCCCTCTGAACGCAAGTTTTCCATAATAACACTATGAATTGATATTCCATCATTTGGCCCCAACCACTTCTGCCATGTACTATGTTCAGTCATAAACAATGCCGGGCCAAAGCCTTCCCACATCATGGCCAGCTCGTAAGAATGTTCTTCTGATCTGCCGCACTTATCAGTCAACATTTTGAATATCCATAATCGACATTCGGCATGGTTCCAATTCCATTGTGGAATACTTTGCGAAGTAATATTCGAGCGGGTGTTCGTTGTGAGTATATGAATACGCGGAAACGAAGGCGGTGGAGTACTTGGATGGGTTTGCGTGGCCGCGGAGGATTGAGCCTTCACATCATGAGAGGGTATAAACCATTGGGCGGAGGTTTCGGCAGCTGCGGAAAATTCGGGATTTGTGTTGTTGTATGGTGGAGGTGCTTCTAACGAGCTCAAAGCCTTCTTGCGATGGAATAGATTCTTCCAGAAAGAAATCATGCTTACAGAATCTGAGGTTTGCAGATAGAATTGCCAGACAAGTGTGTTTGTTCATGAAATATTGTCGGGGAACATGCCAACTATCTTTGAACAATAAAGTTTGACTAAATTGGTAGTTGTAAACGATCGTACCGTAGCTTATACGGTGTTGTTTTTAGTAGAGGACCTAAAGCTCTTGACGCTGATAGTCGATCATGTGCTCATGACTAGATTCCTCTAAAATTGTTATTCTTCCTTGATCATAGGCCATTAGCCTCAGCCTAGCCTTCCACCGTTTCAACTAGCTTCCTCACCGACTAGGTGTTCAAAGGACATCCAGACTGACAATTCCCCAATCGTCGCGTCAGATATCAAAAGTCACGTATTGATGCTGATTTCGGGTATGCAGACACACCAAATGCGATAAGTATTAGTTTCCAGAAAATCCAAACTAGCTACGTCCGGCTCTCATGAATATAAAACAAAAAATGCTACCGCTTATGCAAATAAAAATTCATAAGTCTCATGTTATTCAATCAGAAATTACCTGGTCGGCAAGTCTAATTCTTCCGAATCAGTTCTCCTAATTCGTCCAGCAATTCCACCGTCTCCCTGGGACTCGCAATCCAAGCTGTAGTACCAACAACTCTTGCCTTGAAATCATTGCTTCCGGCACTCAAAAATTGGTCTCCAACATGTAAAGTCTTGTCCTTTTTGATCCATTGACTTTCATCTTCGACATTTCCACCAAAGAACTTCTGACAGACCAACACTCCCCAGCTCTTATCGCCAATATCCACAAAAACGTCATTTCCCCCATTGAAAGCACAAAAAGGCAAAGAACGACCTACCTCCGACATCTCGAGCTTCTTTTGTACAACTAATACAGTTTCTTCGAGTGACTCCCGTGCAAATTTATAGCCCGGTTCTCGAGGAACAATACCCACAGCTCGTTCTTTCCGAAGAATGATAGCAGGTAAATCAAGATTGGTAACACACTCGCGAAGGGAGAACTCCGCAAGGTCGAGAAGAGCAGTTATACTCGGTTGAGTCCAAGTGGACATACTGGGTAAAATCCATGAGCGACGGTGGTGATGGGTTAAAAGGTATGGTGAACTGGCGTCATAGGTGAAGAGGAAGTTGGACTCGCCGCCTGAACCAGCGTTAGAAATAAATGAGAACGAGAGTGTTAGAAAGGTAATTTACCCATTACGATAAGATTTTGCTTTTGCTCTGGTGTAAGAATGGTGGAAGCTTTGATTGCCTCCAAAAGTCCATGAAGTCTACCATAGTACTTTTCAGCCTCAGTATATCCAGCTGCAGTTACAATTCCAATCTTGGTATTGTGGCTCATAAGATCTACAGCCATAAGCATTTCATCATCCAAAGCGGAGTAGTACGACTCACTAATTATTCGCTCAATAACAGGGTTGGTAGGTTCAAGACTTTTACCGTCATCATACCTTCAATGCTTTAGTTAGACAGCCGAGAACCTCGCATGAAGAGCATGACTTACAATGTAACATCACCATCAAAAGTTGCTAAATCCACCGATCCCGCAGAAGTAACACCCATAAGCTGGGCAGTGTTTAAAATAAGCCTGATATCGTTGAAAGAAGGCGGAACAAATCGTCTCGACGAAATGAAGCGTTTTCTATCCTGATACCTAAAAGCGTCCGCCAGTGGTAGTCGAGTGAAAAATGTACCAATACTGGGAACCAGGAGTTTTAACTTGGATTGACCTCCTAAGCCAACTTTTTGATGGGCGACTTGACCACTTTAGTATCTCGGGTAACGTTACGAAGAATTATACTCACTGTGATCATCAATCATATCTTCAACATCTTGCATGATTTCCGCATAACGGCGGTGGGCAATCTCAGCCATTTCACCAATGGTTCCATTTCTAGATTCGAATACACCGGTTGGCTGTGAATGGAGAACAAACGGTACAGCTAATAAACCTTTGATCCATTCTTTAACTGAGAGTTAGTAACCAATGTAAGAACGTTTTAAGAGCGCTTGCCCAAAGTGGAAATTGTGACTTCCAAGATCACGCGCGATACTATCGGGTGCTATTCAATTACACAGCAGTATGAAAAGTGGAAGGGGTAGAAGGAAATTGAAAGTTGGTACCTATGAATTGATCTCGTCGATGGGTTTTAAGTGCATCTGAATAGAATTAGAATCGTTGGGTTGGTTGAGGATATGCTATGGACACGTACACTCAACTCGAAATCTATCTGAACGGTGAGTATAAACGAAGAGTTACTTGTGATAGAATGGATACGCACCTCGTAGTCATTGTCGTAGATGTGATTAAAGGAAGGTTATGATAGTGTAAGGTGTTTTACGGATAATGAAGATAATTTTGTGAATCTTTGAGAGCGAAAGAATATGTTTTGATGTTGTCGAAGACTTTCAAGTATGGCTGGATTAAGTTGGGTTGGGAATGAGAAGGAGGTGGCCGTGAAGCATTGGCATTGTCGCTAGCGATTGCATTTGTTGGCCAATGCACAAGCAAGTGAGAGTGTTTGTTTTGTAGATTAGAACTAACCAATGAGATTCGACGCCGCATTCGATAGATTGATGTTCTCCTGTTGGCACTGTCGACTCCGCAAAATTCATCAACGGGGTGTTTTATTTGTTACCTAGATAGGTAGGTAAAAGAAGGTTGGGTTCAATCTGGTTGATTTCGTTGACCGGGCTGACTTGGTTGAAGAAAGGATTGTATTTGATTGCTGAGAAGAGTCAACACGAAGCTAATTCTACGGACGGAACCTCCCCCTTTGGATTCGCCCCTTTCTTACCATTGGCGGACTACCCTGGTGGTATCATAGAAAGTCAAGACACTCAATGCATCGCTTGAGCTCGGATTACAATATGCTAATGTTGAACAAGTCTCCTTCTATTGATCTCTAGATCTAGACTTGATTCTGGTTGTCATAAGTGCTTTGTACTTTACTGAAACTTGCTTCATCCTTAGGTCTAACCAAGCATTCCTTCTACTCTTTAGGGAATTACAGCCCAGCTCACCTTACGAGCTTACCAGAGAACCGGCCAGACAATCAACCCAGGCTCCCTGGCTACCAAGCCAAGGAAAATTATCACCCTGGATCTCATGCCGATCCTTGTCTCCCAAACCCCGCATACACGTAATCTTATCAGATCTTTGTATATAAGGTTACAACATCGATCTTTCTCTCTCGTGTTATATCTCTGAATATTTTGATAGCAAGCCAACACAAAGTCAAGAAGAAATCACTGCTTAACTGTTATCTTCACACCCGAAGAACACAACACGATGAAGGAAAACGGCACTGCTCTCTATCCAAACCCCGAAGTTTCTCAAGCGGTTACTCAATATTCTCTTGAACATTCAACCAAGCTTCCTCAACATACATTAGACCATCATGCTTGGGGAACGACTCAGCCAAAGGCCAATTTTATGATTTCGCCTTTCCAAGCACAGTTTCAAAATTTTATGACCAGGGCTATGGGTGCCAAAAGAAGTATGTTACTCTGTATATTGTTGAACGATCGAGTATGGCTGTTGTGACATCGTGGGATTGTGTGAGAATAACATATATACTAGCCCTCGATTTCAAGATGTGTTTAACCGCTAGCATTTGATTCCGTGTTACCAAGTGTGAGCTCAATAAATTCGCGAAGACCCTTTACTTCATCCTAGTCCAAGCTATATTTGCCGCGTTTATGGAAGTATTCACATATTGACTTTTGCAAAATTAGTTCTAGAGATCGGAACCTACATTGGATTTTCTACCATGGGAGTAATTTTCCTCATTTCTTGAAGCCCTCCTTGCCCTCTATCCTGCCATACCATAATTTGAACTACATGTTAAAACTCAATCTAGTGGTCTTAGGCCGTCGGTCCCGAAGGTCACGTAACAGGCCTTGAATTTTCCCCCGAATACGCGAAAATTGCTCGCGAGACATTCTCCAAAAATAACCTCAGTAATGTTGAGGTTTTGGTTGGTGATGCTCGTGAATCGTATGTCCGGTTTCTTTCTTTACTCCAATCGCCCCTCAACACGTATATAGACATTTTCTCTGAAAAAATCATCACAGAATTAAAAGCTTGATCACCAACCTTCAAGAACCTTACGATCTGATTTTTATCGACGCCGACAAAACTTCATACCCTGCTTATCTCGACCTCATCCTCTCTCTTTCCTCCCCATCCTCTACGCAAACCCGTCTCCTCAAACCCGGTGGTCTAATCCTCGCAGATAACATTCTGCGTCGCGCACGTGAGCACTATTTTCATTGATTATAACCTACCCAACACTTGGTTTCGCTCTCAGTTCCCCTTCCATGTCCCACTTGCTCGCCCGCTAACTCCAACCACAGTCGTCGCCGATTCCAGTGACGCAAACCCATGGGCTCTCAAAAACGGAGAAAAGACCTGGAAAGAAGGTGACTTGAATGCACTGAAGAAATTTAATGATTTAATGGTTACCGAGGAAAGATTAGACACATTTTTGTTACCCTTGTTTGATGGAGTAGGAATGGGAAGATTGAAGGATTGAGATGTGAGATTAGATTGAAGGATATAGATTTGTACATATGATCTCTATAGTAAGAAGTGTATATGAATCATTCAAGTGTGAATAGAGTCATGATCTTAGGGTTTGCATAATTATTTTGTGAACTATGGCAGTTTACATACTCTGTTAATGTTACTCAGCTGTATTGTTCGTTCATTAGCTATGCCATATCATTGTTTTGATCTGATCTTGAGGGATTCAATGCCAAAATGGCCAGGAACCCTCACCATGATCCAATCAATTGGATGAGTTTAGCGCAGTTGATTGATCCAAAATTCAAGGGTCTCTCACTGTTCAATTGAAATTGAATATTTCATGATGGCACCTATGTACAGCTTGATGGCATCATCTCACTTTAGAGGCTTCATCACACTTCCATTCAAATCCCATAATAATACACAGATATACAACGAGAACGCCATCTACCATGTACTCGACCCGAAGGTAATAGCCCTATGCCATGCAATTCAACTCCTTAAAACTCTCAAAACAGAGACACGCAGTTTAACAATCCTGGCCCCAATTCTCCTTGATCCACCCGGCCATCAACTCTGTCAGAGTCTCATTTCTATAACTATCGACGTCTTTCTCCGTATAATCCGCTCCGGAAAAACGCAATGCAACCAGGACCCATGGTTTTATGAAGTCTATGAAGACTAAATCTACAGTCTCGGGGTTTGAGCTGGTGGAGGGGATATTAATGCGGGATTCGATACAATTAGGTACACGATGAAAAGTGATGGGTGAATGAATTGTATCGTCGCCATCGGAGCCGTTGTCATCCTTAGTAGTATAGCCAGGAATGAGCTCGGGCCTTTCGGTTGAGGAGGATGAGAAGAGAGGAGATTGAGCGTTAGATAGCGGTGGGAGATCGGAGATGGGTATGGAGGGCGCTAGGATATCCGTTTTATAAGAGAGATGTTCAGGTGGTGCGAGATTATTGATATCTAAATTCGAAGATGAGAAGATGTTGCCGCCGCTGTTGAGAAGTGGGAGAACTTGTTCGGCTGCAGCGATTGGCACGTCTTTGATATACATAAACTTGCTAACAAATGGAGAAATGATGAAGGTTGTATCTCTTGTAAAGGCACCTTTGAAAATATCAAATCTCATGGCGCCTGTGTTGGTGATAGCTATTGTTGGAACATCTTTCCGATCGAAACGAGTCACAACATCAGGCATAACTTCGTCACCAAGCCACGAGAAAAGACTGTCTTTACTAGGATATTTTGCTCTGCTCATCCAGAGATCCTTTGGGGCGCAACCGAAATTGTGGTCGAGATTTAGTGCCTTTCGAGCTTTGGCGATAGAATTCGAGACATTCCTGCCATGCTCCGTGGGAAATGTTGTATCGTTTAACCCAGTGTGAAAATGATAGCCAAAAAGGTTATTGTCAATATACCTTCGTTGGAAGGACATGCCTGTACGTTCTGCAACCTCAGTGGCTTGTGCACTAGAAGTGTGTTCTTCTTGGGACATCTTTTTCTTTTCGTTCTTCTTGATACCTTCAATGGACATCCAGCCAACAGTCTCCATATATCGACCGCTCTGCATTCCGTACGCCTTAGAATCGTATTTGGCATAGCTTCGAATATGGCTATGGCCACCAAAGAACTGAATGGGAGTATCCCAATTTTGATCTCTCAAAGCCTTGTAAATGGCCTTGTACTCCGGCCCATCCAGAGTTACATGTCCAATAACCACAAACAAATCAGCATCTTCTCGAATTGCTTGTTGGAACCATTCTTCCTTGATAGTTTTTTCGACTTCTTGCACAACGGTATTGTTAGCGTTTCTATTGAAATCGAAGAGAAATCCAAACGCGACCACTTTGATCCCCTGATTCTTCGTTGTAAACTTGCGATATCGTTTTGCCATGGGAATTTGTTCACCGGTCTTTGGATTTATGTAGTCGAGATTTGAAGCAAGATAATTTCCGTTGAAATTTGGCACAGTTTGATCGTATTCTCGAGCGGCGGCATCTGCCTTGTATAACTCATGGTTTCCAGTACAGATGATGTCGATATGTTGTTCTCTGAAAATGTCATATGTGTATTGCCCTTTAGGTTCTGATGCATCGTATAATCCATTTCCCTCGATTCTATCTCCTGTATCGACAAGTAAAAGATCCACTCCTTTATCATCCGCTTGCTTCTTCATCCGCTCTGCGAATGATATGTAATCACCCCAGTCCGCAGAGTATTGAGCCCTGAGATATCAGTCAGCCTCCGTTCATTTCCACCGATTTGTAATTTAACCTACTCTTGTAGATGACCTGCATGCCACCCATGAGTATCTGTAGTTTGAAGGAAATTGAGTTGCCCCCATTGTAATGGTCTCATAGGTGCCGCAATAGCAGCTGGCGCAGAAGGTTGGACACCTGCTGCTAGAGGTATGAGAAGACCGGTTAAGGTCATTAGATGCTTTGCTATCTTCATAATGTCGTTAATATTATGTGCAATGGTATATGGGGGGTTTAAAGTAAGTCCCAGGCAGTGAGCACTACTATTCAGGATTTTGTGGTCTGAATGTTGAAGTGAATGCTAAATGATGAGTGACTGCTGCTCATTGGGGTATGTGAGGTGAGTTTGTGCCAAACTACGAACACTCAAAGTGATAGGTAGTTGGGTAATATGACTCTCAGATAGCTCATGAACGATATGCACCCAGTACTTATAAGGGTGATGAATTGAGACGAGCGACGGACAGCTTGGAGATGTAGATATAGATATAGATATAGATATAGATATAGATATAGATATAGATATAAATATGGAGATAGAGATAGAGATAGATAAATAGATAGGTAGTTTGATAAGCTAAACTAATATCCAATATAGTCAATATAGTGAGACCAAACCAACCTACCTAGGTACCTTTGTATGGGTCTCAAGCAGGGAGTGATTGTCTTGTCTTGTTTAATCATGTGGCGGGGAGCTTCTCCTCCTTCCTTCAAGAACCTTGAGAGCTACCAAGCACGTGCCATGTAGGGTAAGGGGTCCATGAGCATGAGGTCGGAAGGTCGGAGATCGGGGAAACTATTTACTTTTTATCCGATAAGAGCTTCCAAAAGTCGCAAACCGTTCATTCTGGCCGAAATATGGATTGAAGTTTATATGTGTGTTCATACTCCCCGGATATATGACTCGCCATATTACATGTAATGGCACGCACTGTCAGATGGCGGAAGGCTTTTAATTCTGAACTGTTTAGAGGCCAATTGCAGGCTAAGGAAGCAAGAGTGCATCCACACCAAGATACAAATGCCTTCATATCAGAACCAAGATTAATTCCCCCGGCTGATGACAAGTCAAAATTACCCATTCACAAGCAAGGTATTGGAAGAATTTCTTGGATCATATTGATAAATGCTAACGGTACAAGAGAATGGCCTCAAAAAATTACTCCCTAAGGTATCGCGAGCTGTTGCCGTAAAAGACAACATAGCGACCATTTCAGAAACAACAACATGCGCATCTCGTATTCTCGAAACATACCAGAGTCCTTTTGATGCTTCTGTAGTAGAAGATGTCAAGATTGGCACTGGAAATATCGCGGGGAAGACGAATATGGATGAATTTGGAATGGGTTCGCATTCATTAAACTCACATTTTGGTGCTGTCCGTCACCACAAGCCTTTCCGTTCGAGATCGGTTGGAGGAAGCTCTGGTGGAAGCGCAATGGCTGTGGCAACAAGCACAACTAATATGGCACTTGGCACAGATACTGGTGGGTCAGTTAGGTTGCCAGCTGCATACACTGGCACTGCAGGGTTTAAACCTTCGTATGGTATTGTATCTCGCTTTGGCGTGGTGCCTTACGCGAATTCGCTCGATACAGTCGGCTTGATAGCACGTAGTGCAAGTAGAATAAATGAAATCTTTTCAAGATTGAGCAGTCATGATCCTCGGGATCCTACGAGCCTCAAGCCCTCCAGTCGAGTCCGTATCAAAGAGCAGCGGATGAATTTTTTCGGAAAGACAAAGATATCTGCTACGCATGATCCATTTTACCTTCGAGAGCTGAAGATTGGTGTTCCAATCGAATACAATATCTCAGAATTGGACTTGGAAGTTTCGTGGGCGTGGCAACGAATGTTGAAACTTCTTCAGCGTGAAGGATGTACAATTGTTCCCATATCACTTCCTAACACAAAGCATGCCCTTTCAGCATATTACGTACTTGCCGCAGCCGAAGCTTCTTCCAATCTTTCAAAATATGATGGAGTAAGGTACGGAACTCGTGACCAATCTAGTGATGGGGCCGGAGATGTCCTCTATTCCGAGACCAGGGGTGCTGGCTTTGGAAACGAAGTGAAAAGGCGAATTCTTCTTGGGTCATATTCACTGAGCTCTGACGCTATCGACAATTACTTTATTCAGGCACAAAAGGTTCGACGGTTGGTTCAGAGAGATTTTGACCGTGTCTTCTCCATGCCCAATTTTCTACGCCCGGAAGAACAATTTGATCTTAGTGATATGGAAGAAGGCATTGTACTTGAAGATAAACTGGGCCCCGCAGAAGTGGATATTATTCTCTGTCCAACAGCTCCCACTCTTTCACCGACTGTTCAAGAGATTACTGAACGCCAAACACCGGTTGATGCTTATATGAATGATGTATTTACAGTGCCTGCTAGTCTTGCTGGTATACCCTCTATCAGCATACCATGCAAATTGCCTTTCAAATTCTCAAAACAAAGCGTGCCTTCAACTGTTGGCATTCAAGTCATAGGTCAGCACTCAGACGATGGCCGCGTTTTACAGGTTGCCTCCATGATAGAGATGTTGTGGGATTTTCAAGTAGATGAGGGTTGGAACAAGGACTTCCACGAGTGGCAGGAACGGAGTTTGAAAGATTCAAACGCAGATATAGTGGTTTTGTCAGAAATGATAAGACAGGCCTCCACTTCCGAAGAGGCGGAAACGCTCAGGGAAAGGCGTGGCGAGAAGAAAAGGCAGCGGCGGGTACAAACCAGGGAGTTTCAAAGGCAGGTGTGTGAAGAAGATATGGATAAATGGCAGAAGTTGAGGTTTGGAGACGAAAAGTCGACCTCAACAGCAAGTATGGTGAGGTAATCATTTTATGCCTGGCATCTACTCGACAAATATCGGCGATCTCTATCGGAAAGACCACACAAGCTTGTGGTAATGGTTTGAGATTATGTTTTATTGCATAGATCTCGATAATGTTCAACCCCTCGATTGTCGTTTGCTTGTTGACGCAACAATCTTAAACGTATACAATATATGGCGATTGACAGTACACAAATGTACTTTCCATTCAGAAGTAAGACGTTTGTACAACAACTTCCTGAGCCTCGTCACAGAAATATCTTGAAGACCTTGAGGGTGACAGCTGTGTTGCTCAATAAGATTCGCTCATAGACAACGCACATAGCTTGGCGACCTACGAAGCAGAATAAACACTTTATTCAATGAAACAAAAATTAGATTTCTTGATAATCTAGATTATTTAATATGTGAGTAGCAATTTGTTTTATGGTGCTGAATTTTTTTGTTGGTATTTCCTCTGCATTACCATTCCGAACCACATCTTCTTTCCTATCCATTTCCTCCCCCTGGCTCCTAGCTTTAATCCACTGCCATCTTCCTCAATATCGGATTCCTCTACTGTCCTTTCCAACACCTCCCCCACGATATGGAATCCCCATTTCTTTCCCTCCTCTACCACTTCTTCAATCTCATAGACATAACTTTCGCCTCTAACTTTCGTCTTCTTTCCCTCAATTTCGTCGCTAAATCCAGCCTGAGACAATCTACCCATCTCAGCGTGCATATTGGTGATCAACACTCTTCCGTTATTCACATCCGAATCTGGTTTCAGTAGGAAGGTCACGGCCGAGAAAAATGTATCAAGGGGAAGATGTTCAAGGACGAGAGTACTAATAACCATGTTCGCTTGTCCTTGGATTAAACTCGAAATTTCGGGATTGGATTGAACATTAAGGGCATTAAACTCGTCGAATTGGATGCTGGGGACATGGCTATCGTTTTCCGAGACGCAGAGGCTGCAACGAGACCGAGCAACCTCAAGCATTGCGGGCGAGAGATCAAGAGCGTGGATTTTAGAGATCTTTTTGGAAATAGGTGGTGCGAGGAACCGGATAGTATTCCGGCCAGTGCCACATCCTAATTCGGCGATGGTGATGTTATCTTGAACCTCTGATGGGGTGCAAAACAGCGTCTTGAATAGAGAAGAAATGAGGGCAGAGTCAAGAATTTGTAAAGGGTTATGGTCTGTGTCGTAAGTTGCGGCCCAACGGTTATAAAGGAGGTATGTGGAAACCGATTCCTGGTGGGTAGTGGATGGGCTTGATGTAGGCATCTTTAACAAATTTGATAATTGCTGAAGAACTGAAGAACAAATCGTGGGACTTTACAAATAGGAATAGAGTGGCATACGTCGGTTATCGAGCAGATTATATAATAGGGGGGGGGGGATGGCTAAACATGAGTCATCCGGAGGACATTGTGCTATGATAAGGAAGCAGCTATGCTATGATAGGAAGCAGCCAAAGGATCGACACGTAATTAAAATATTATTTAAAACCTCAATACATCGTAGTGCCTTTAGATTCTTATTTTCTCGAGGACTAAGGATTGTAGTTTTGCAAACGGAGAGGTGAGAAAGGGGAAAGGGTGATGATTCTGTTCTTTGCTGCTACATTAGTTCTCGGAAACTACCGAATTTGATGATTTTTGATTGGACAGTGAAGGAGTTATTCAGATATGTAGTGAAGCCTTCGATGCAATATATTTGAATGCGCATTTTAGTCTGCAGTGCTTGAAACGCCACTGTGATACCGATTTGTAGCAAGATGTCGTGGAAAGCATAGTATACATACACCTCATTCTGAGAGTCGGAAGAAACGAGATGGTGGGATAGATGTCACAAGAGCAACAAGATGCAAAGAATGAATGCACGTAGTAGTTTGATTAAAATCGAGGTGTATATATATATACCTACTTACTCGAGAATTTAGCTATTAGCTTAGCTACTACTACTACCACACTGCATTCAAAACAATTAAATGCATTAAATCCACAAATCACACAACTTCTGTATTCATGTATGCATTTTAATTTAATATAAAACTTAAATCAAGATCGGATGACTGTTTTTTGTTGATAGCTTCATTGGTTCTCCTTCCACCCTTTAAAATGGGTCAGCCATTCTGTACCACCAATACAAGCAGAATAACCTGACATATATTCCCTAGTCGATACGGAGGTACGGTACATTACGGTACGGTACCTAGCACATACATATATAAACAAACAAACGAGCAAACGAACGAACGAACGAGCAATATAATACGATACAATGTGAGAAATGGTACTGATCTTCATTCTTTACTCCAATTGATTTTACACACCTGTTTTTGCTTCTTCTCGTGGTTTCTACAATTTTAGTTATATTAGATGACTTGAGTCTCAGTACGTACTCGTTGCTCTTGATATTGATCAATAATTCGAGATAATATACAGATACATACCATACCGACTACATACATACAAGTCTTTTCCTCTCTTCATATACCCCATGAACTGTGTATCTATTGTATCTATTGTATCTTGTATCTTGTATCTTGTATCTTGTATCTTGTACATACACATTTATTCTTATCCTCTCTACATTTACATACATTACATACATACATTCACACATAATTTCAATGTTAATGCCAATTCCAACTCCATCTCGCATCTCATGTCATAATATCATCATTTGAGTTTCATACACCGTTTTATGCGGAGTACACCGTTGAACTAGCTATCTATTCTTAATCAACTGAAAACTGGATCTTTCTGCAGTCTCACAAATTGCCGGTTCATCGCATCTCCATATTCACTTCATTTCACCCGCCACCTTGATATCACATCAATTCATTTTCCTGGGATCAAAGAAGAGTTCCTAGATAGGAAATCGCAAGCAAAGCTCGAGCCAATTTGATTTACAGTCTCTCTTTACTTCTTTTGCAGTTACCATTCATCCACATCTCTCACTCTATTGATTTCAATCTCTACCCAAGTACGACGGATAAATCTCGAGCATTCAACCTTTGGAAAATCTGTTGCGAGCTCTAATATATTGCCTGATTCTCATTCAATCTGCCATTCTGCGAATTGCAAGATCTCTACCAAAATCGAACATTCAAGAAATACATCGCGGATATGCCGATCAATGGCAAGCCCAATGGGCGATTTGAACTTCCTGCTCTCAAATCCTTTGACTTCAATTTGACAGACGGGACCGATATCCCGCCGCCCCTTCCAGATTCTCCAATAGAAGAAGAGGCACCCAAACCGACTATTGCACCCACACCTGCACCTGCACCTGCATCTGCACCTGCGGCATCGACACCTGCAGCCACTCCTCAAACCGCCGATCCTGTTCGAAGAACATCTACTAGTACACCTCCAGCGTCAGCATCGGCAAGTAGTCAATCAGACTTTGCTCACCTCACCACGACGAAATCCAATGGTTATTTCCCACCTACCTCCTCATATCCTCGCAATCATGTTCCTCCAGTTCGCGTGAGAGCCCCTTCAGACGCGGCTGTCCCGAATAGTCCTAGTCGACCCGAAAAAGAAAGTAGTATCCGCAAATTCTTGTCTCGAAAATCACTCAACACCAATTACACAAATGGGAATGCGAAATCGCATGAGGATTTGTCAAAGATGGGGAGACCGGAGAGTCCAAATAGTCTTGCAAGCAGCAGACCTAGCTTTGTGAAGCGGAAGAGTGGAAGCTGGTTTAGGAGTTTTGGGAGCAGCAGTAAGAGAAACAGCGTGGTATATGAGAATAAGCCTGTAGTGTATACTCCTACTCTACAGCAGAGTCCAGAGATTCCAAAAGAGAATATTAAGCCAGCATACACGAAGCCTAGCCCGCCGCCGCCAAAATTGCCGGAACTCGATCAATTGAAGGCTAAGCTTGCGGATGATGATCGTGGTAGTTTTGGGGGCGATGACATGTTCAGGAATATCTCGTAGTGAGGTATTCATGCGAGACGGTTGTGAGAATCCAAATGGTGCTTTTGGGTATTGCTATCTGTTACGACACAAATCTCGCTACAGCACTGGCAGAATACTCGGATGAGATCCATAATTCTATCTCCAACGATACGGACCGAGAGATGCGAAGGGGAGGGCACGAAAGGGAAGCAGGAATCCCATGTACTATGAATCAAGCTTGAGAGGGGGACAAAAATGCTATTTTATCTTTTCATTTGTTTGGCAGGGCGCCCTTCTTTTTATCGATGATATCTCTGGGCGGTGGTCTTTATCGGGGTCTTGTTTTACGCTGACTACAGTATCAAACAAAACAACATTTTAATGTTGGCTTCATGTGCCATGATAGTTTATTCTCGGGGTATCAAAATACTCATATTTATTAGCCTTTTCTGAACAAAATACAGTAGGGGATTTGCATGGTCGGAGGGCCCTTTTTGACTCGAATAAGATATTGGTTTTCTGTAATAGAACTATGTAGTGAAGGCTTCTCTCATTCTCTGATTCTCTCTCTCTGTATGTATGTATGTATGTATGTGTGTGTGTGTGTGTGTGTGTGTGTGTGTCTTTGCTTCTCCTGGTCTCCCCCTTTCCCATTCATTAACCACTGATCTCATTTATCTGAATGTCGCCTTTTCGTATCTATAGATATCTATAGATTGTACATTCCTTCATCCATTGATGTTTCATATCAATATGCATTATTATCAGAAACTCCAAATCCCTGCCTCGAACCTTCTTTTCCCCATTCTGCATGATGGTGTTTGAGAAAAATGGCCAAAAATATCAAGGGTTTTTTATTATTTTAATTCTAAATCTAATTCAGGGTATCATCTTATCATCATTCCATTTCGTACCTGGAGCTACTTAGTATCAAGCTAGATCCCGCGCCACGTGCTATCTGTAACGCTGAGACACTGTAGTCACCCTATAAATGTGACATTATATGACATTACGTGAGGCTATGTGAGGCTGAAGAGGGTTGGATTTTGGGGGTATAGTGGGAGGGAAATCCCTGTATTTACAAGCTTGGTGGCCCTGTGGTTCTGTCTAATAAGGCTGCTTGCTTGTGATGCACCAATGAATGGGAAACTTCGGCAATAAACGTCATAAACTTTTATCAAAGCCGCGGATGTATGGATGAATAAGATTTGATATGATATGATATGATATGATATAACATGAGATGATATCAAATAAATGAGTGGAAATATTACAAGAAATAACTTCAATCTACATTCATTAATTTGCCCATCAACCAATTAATCCTTTTCTCTTTCGTGCACTCCGAGTTATCAAACAAGATCCTTTGGAACGAAGATTGAACATGGCGAGTCCTATTCAATGTAGAGCTTTAGCTAGCTCCACCACAGCAATAGGCTCGAGAGGAGCTTTGATTTCTGGTGTGTTGAGCAAGCAATGTAAACAGAATCGCTTGGGGAGCTTGGTGGCTCGTAGATACAAATCTGGTCCATATGGTTATACACAAGCTAAAGCACTTGTGTATTCTAAGTATGGGGAGCCGGCGGATGTCTTATCGTGAGTTTTCTTGACACTTTCTACTTTTTATCCGTTGTCTATGTTTGCATATGCATTTATCTCAGGTGTTCATGAATATAGCTAATAGTAATAAACTTCTAGTCTTCACAATCACTCCATCTCCCCTTCCCTTCCTTCCAAATCTATTCTCCTCCGTACTCTCGCGACCCCCATTAACCCCGCCGACATAAACCAGATCCAAGGTGTCTACCCCTCCAAGCCCCCCTTCACCAGTCTCCTTGGGACGGAATCTCCCTCGGCCGTAGGCGGCAATGAAGGATGTTTCGAAGTCATGTCTCTCGGTCCCGGCATATCAACCCTTTCGAAAGGCGACTGGGTGATTATGAAATCGACTGGGTTTGGAACATGGCGCACACATGCTATAGCAGAGGAATCCCAGGTTCTCAAGATTGGCAACAAAGAGGGACTGAAGCCCATTCAGGTCGGCACTGTGAGCGTTAATCCGTGCACGGCTTATAGAATGTTAAGAGACTTCGAGAGTATGGTGGAGGGCGATTGGTTCATACAAAACGGTGCGAATAGTGGGGTGGGGAGAGCAGCCATACAGTTGGGGAAGAGGTGGGGATATAAGAGTATCAACGTTATAAGGGATCGCGAGAATGCTGATGAGACTGAGGCGATGAAAAAAGAATTATTGGAATTGGGTGCCACGAAGGTGGTGACCGAGTCGGAATTGATGGATCAAAGTTTCAGGGACCAGGTCAAGGAGTGGACGAGTGGAGGCCGTGAAAAGATTCGTGTAGGATTGAACTGCGTGGGCGGACAACCTGCAGGTGCTTTGGTGAAATGTTTGAGTAATGGTGGTCATTTGGTTACGTACGGAGGAATGTCTAAGAAACCATTGATGCTTCCTACTGCAGCTTTGATTTTCAAGGATATCAAGTTTAGTGGTTATTGGGTTAGCAGGTGGAGCGATAGCCATCCAGACGAGAAGAAGAAGACAGTCGACGAAATTTTGGAGATGACGAGATTAGGTATGTTTAAGGATATTCCGGTCCAAGAACTCAAGTGGGATTGGGAGACAAAGGAGGATGTATTGAAGTCGGCAGTGAGAGGAACCTTGGAGGGATTTAGGAGGGGAAAGGGAGTTTTCATCTATGGAGATACGTAGATTGTGGTGGGGAAGAATGAAATAGAATATTATTGAGTGGTGTTTTCTTGTTTTTGAGAGTGATTGTTGGAGCGCTCACTCTACTGGGACGGCTTCTTCTTACGTTTTACACCATTGTCAGCTCTCTGTTACGAAAAAGGAATGATACAAGTTTTCATCAACACATCTGAGTCGAAACTTGAAACACATACCAGAAGTTGATTCGGACCTCAATCCTCAGAAAATCAAGCGAGTATTACTGAAGATCCGCAAATTGTACGTTTGCTTATAGATTCCTGGATCTTGAGACAGCGAGCGAATTCCTGTCAACCAGGATGAAATTCTCTTGCGGATTGCTACTCTTTGTATAGCGACGAAAACTATAGATTGTCAATCATTTCCTTGCGTTGTCCTCTAGCGATGGAATGTATGGGTCTTAGCCTCAATGTCCTGGAGTCAATTCGGAAGGGAAGATGCGTGTTCTGCACGAACAGAGTACGTTCAGGGTGAAAGTTCCTCCCGATGTTGCTTGCGATTTGTAACTTATCGAAGCCGTATCCCGCTATTCTCCAATCTGTGATCATAGTACAAATTACTTTCACGCAATCCTATCTAAAATGGAACGAGATCATCCTTCCAATTGATTTGAAGCACAGACAGTTATACGTGAACTGACTTGGAGATTGTTCTTCGATAGCTAGTGCTGATTCAATCGCGGTGCTTTGGAGTCGATTGGATATTAGCAAATGCTTACTCCGGTGGTATATTCAATTTTCAGTATATATAATCTGATTTATAACGGGCCTAATCTGATTTCATTCAAATGCCAACCACTGCTAACAGACCAATGGCCAAAGCCTAAAACTACATCATATCTCAATTGATCCTCTCCCTCTCGTCCCACAGACTTATAATACACAACCCAGCCAGCTGCTAGCTCCCTTGCTAATAAACGGAGACCAAAGAACCAAGATGAATCGCCCATTCTTATTCCAAACCTCTCTAGCGAGGATGTCATGTTAGCCATTTGAATTATGCCTCCTTTACTCGGTCAGGATTTTTTGGGTATACATCCAACATTCAATGACCACTAGGCAAGAGCAATTCTTATTTCCACTCCCATAACTCTCAAGCGTTTGTCTGAAGATTGGAAATTCTTATTGTAGATATGTTAAAATAAGCGGTTGTTAGGTAACAAGTATATGACGAGGGAATGGTGATACTGCACTTCAGATTTCGAGAAAATTTTGTTGGATATGCACAAAGCTTAGGAGAATAGTAAAGTATGGTATTAGTTCCATGGTCTCCTATATCATAACCCGTGACTGATTGTATAACCGCTGTGAATGAACAACCAGTGTGAACTTAGCTGGTGCTCCACAAAAAGACTCACGTCAAACTTCAGACAAGTGTAAACTTTTTCGTCAGACCAAGCAAATTATAAATTACATATTCTCACGAGCAATGCATCGAAAATACTCAAGGTTCAATCACAGAACTCATGTTTAATCAATGTTATTGTTTTCGCGCAATGTTGTATAAGAACAAGTAAGCCACCACCTGCAACAGCCTCAATCTGTCTAACCAATCTTCACTACCACCTTTCTTATTACCAATAGCAAATCACTTCCAATCTGCCCCTTCTTCACCTTCATCCACTTCACAAACATGAAAGTAAGAAAGATAAATCCCCTCCCATCCCCATTTGCCCATCCTCCTAAAACGCCCACAAACCAACCATGCATGCAGACCAAAAAACTCCCCAATCCATCCCTAGCAGTTCGAAATTGAACCTGATCTTAGCGAAGAGACTAGAAAAAAGAAGAAACAACACAAGATCAACCATGACGTTGCGCCGCATCTCTAAACGCTTCTTCCTGCATTGCCAGTAATTGTTCTGCTGTAAGACCCGATTGTTCGAGTTTATTTGCTTTCTTTTCTCTTCCCTATAATTTCGCTTAGTTGGTATGTATTCTGCACATCCTGCAAAGGTAGATTGACATACCTTCAATTGTTCCTTGTGCTCACTTGCTACATCCACAATATCCTTGACATACTCGCTAAAGCCCAGTTGTTCCAAGGCCTTGGTAATGTGTTCACACGCGATAGTTTTCTTGCTTTCCTTCTCGGAAATTTCATTCGCTTCGGACGAGATAAGCGTAATGAATTCGACACAGCATTCGATTAGAAGATCGCGGGCATCTTTGCCAAAGGCTAGACCTGAACTGGCAGGGAGAATTTCGGTTACTATCTTTTGAACAGTTGCTAAAGAGGATAAAGGTTAGTAAGCCTTCAAAGGGGAAAAATAACATTGTTGAATGAGGATGACAGCGGAGTTATGGCTAACTCTTGGGTGCGGAGAAAATTTGTCATCAGATGGCTGTGCCTGGAGACCATGTACCCTGGCAATCGATTGTATCCGGAGGTTGCAGACGAGAATCTTCATTTGAGGCTCTTTTGAACGAGAAACCAAACCCAGGGTTAGAACCCCCATCCTGCCTAAGGGTCCTAAAAGACTGGAAATTTGGATCAGATCTGATATATGGCGGTGCCATGTCCGAGAAGCTGTTTATGAAAGTCTCTCCAGGATTGTTACAAGTTTCTGACAATTGCGAAACTCTGTAGAGGTAATCTGAGATCTCAAATGGTACTAAATTTCGCAACGCCGAATGTACAAATGCAATATGCCGTCTAGCCTTCTCTTCTTCATTCTCTTGTAAAGAAGGCGCTTTAAAGATCGACTCGCTAACTTGAAGACTTGAATGTCTTGCGGAAAGCCTAACGACAGTACCGCTGTGAGGAATTCCGTCCTTGTGATCTTGACCACCTGTATCTTCATATGGCCGATCTCGTGCGTGGAATATGAGTTTTGTCTGTACAGAGACTGTCGGAGAAGAATCGGTGCCATCGATTGTACCATTGTCTTGTGTATCGGCGAAAGAACTTTCACCATCCGAATAGGAAACAAAGTAACGATCAAGGTCTGGATTGCAGGGGTCATTCCCTGTCACTTGTTGTTGACATGAATACTGTTTCATTGTTGGATAGATAATAGAAACTGGCTTTGGAAGAATCCGACCTCGGATGGCATTTCTCCGCCTTGGAAGCATGGTGGCACCAAGGCTCGATGTTCTCGGACTAGGGACTGGCCTAGGACTTCTTTTGATACCAGTAGTTTTCATCCGCTTCGATTTGTAGATACTGGAAGGGATAGGATCGATTTTCCAGAGTGTAGAACGATTAGACTCAGGACAAAGTGACCTAGAAGTATACCTTCGAGAAGTTGTATAGTCACCATTGAAGACTTGAGTCCATGAAGTGCTTTGCTGTAGAGGATCCATAAATGCGCCAATAATATGATGGGTCTGTTGTTTATAAAGTTTTGTTGAAACTGTGTCAAAATTGTTCTGGTGGCAATCTTGATGAGTTGCAGAACGTGATCTCGAAATTGACATAGAAACCTCTTTGTGCCATGTTCGGATATCTTCCAGTACTTTCTGCACATATTCGAGACGCTTGCCACTGAGGTTGAGTCTAGACGAGGATCTTGACGAATCCGAAGCCTCGGGTGAGGCTGAAAGATACCGCGAAGCTGAACACACTTTCTCCATGTTCTTCAAAGATGACTCGAAGGCTAGACTTGATATTCGCCGAGGAATGGTTATAGCCTCCGCCCACAACGTGTGTTTCTTATGCAAATAAAGTGAACTATGATATGAAGATGGGAATGGAATACAGGTTAAGTCTAAGTCACTATAGTGATAATCTGATTCATTGCACCGAAAGTAAGGAGCTTTCGAAGTAGTTGATGAATTCGACTGCTTAGGCGAAGGGCTAACCTCTGTTTTTTGGTAGTGGACGCACTTCTTGCATGATGATGCTGATAACTTAGGATTTAAGGATATATCGTAGTCGACAGTGGGAATTGGTGTCTTGCTCACTCCCCTCGTGCGGGAAGAGCAATCGCATTCGTTGTCCATGGTTACGGAAAATAATGATGATGAGGATTGAAGAAAAAGAAAGAAATGTTACCTTTAGGAAGTGATAGATCATCGTTACCTGCGAAGAAAGTGCGTCAGCTAAGTCCGTTTGAGTTCATGTAGCGGAATGCAGCAATATAAAGGAAAAGGAAGGTACTTGGATTGGTCGCGGTCGGCATCTTGATTCTGGTTTGAGTTTGAGTGTTTAGAGGGATTTGGTAGAAGCTCAAGTCGCAAGTTTGTCTTCAACTACTAAAGACTCTCCCATAGATACTTCTTTAAAAATAACCATTCGAGCCACTTGCTTCTCAAGGGCTCTTTCCTTCGAATCACCCCGTACAGTACTAGATCACGTGATACAAGAGATTCACTCGACTTACTTGAAAATTCCCTATCGGACATTGTGAAAGGAAGTGAACAACAGAAGGTGTAATAAAAGTTATGAATAATAAAGATAAACCAGCCGGTTTCCGAATTATTTTTTGGTTGGTGTCAATGAAGAGGAATGATCTTGTTCCGATATACACGTGATTTTGTATTTGTAAGCAGAAAGTGAAGTCAAAAAGTTCCAGAGTCGCGTTTTGTCTGCGGGAACCTCTGGATTTATCATGCCCTTTTGTATGCACCCGCGACGCAAAATGGCAACTCAAAATCGCACTAAGCGTCATTAGGGTTACTAAGCGAATTTTTTTGAAAGATCCAAGAAAAAAATATGTAGACTTCGTTCTAACAAAGCAAACAATATCTAAGTACTGTATAAATATATATCCCTCATAAATATCTGATTTATTTAATTCTGCCAAACTGACACTCATCATTCAACGAACTGTGAATACAAGTATAAGATACAAATCAGTACCGTACTTTGTTCACTCCGCATCCGTATCTACTAATAATGGTTATCACATCAATAGAAGTGGCATCTTCGGAGGAGTCGCGTCAAGGCAAGTACTTCAACTGGTACTTTAGACGCAATAGTATTTAATACACCTGGAAGGATATGCAAATCCTTCAATCCTCCTGGTCTCCCGATAGTTTGGTATCGTACAAGATAAATGTACAAGAACGCGCTCAATATAGTCGCTAATGTCATGATACCCCTTCCCAACCTCAAAACTCCATGGATATACATTTATGATAAGAACTCTTGTGGTCATCACTTATTGGACACTCGTGGGAATCTTTACTTGTCCCCTCTTTCTATCCATCAAAGGTCTTCCATACCTCCAACCTGTTCCATGTGCTCCTCTACCATCTTTACCGATGTCGTCAACATTGATTTCCTTGATTCTAAACTCCCATCTGGGTGTATTGACTTTCATTATCTTGGCTTCTTCCGCTGCTTTGCGATCATCTATACGTTGCCTCACTTGTTCTTCCGCTGCGTCTCGCGCATCTTGTCGCGCAGTTCGTTCCTCTCGAGACAATCCAGCTTTAAAATCTTTATGCATCTCAATCAATTCGGGGTGTGGTATTCTTTGATCTGCGGGAAGAAGTTTCTCGTCGAAAATCTTTGCAGCATCCTCTCGGGTGAAATGTCTTGATTCTGAAGTGGGGTGGAAGATTTGTTGTCCCGTTGCTACGTGAATAGGTAAGTCATTAATCGATTCGTGTGTGGTTCTACTAGCCCCTGTGTTGAGTTGCGTCACAGGGACCATTGACATGACTGCGTCGGCATATGGTCTCGCAAGAGGTTTTCCCTAGCACAATGGACGTTAGCTTATCTGTGGTTGAAAACAAATACCAAAATAAAACACGTATGTAAATAACTTTCAGAGAGGCTCGCATGCATAATTTTGTAACCATGTAGTTGTCTTGAAGACTAATCGAATTTTATAAATCATCACAAAGTATGTTAGGTTGTTGAAAAAGGAATCTTCACATACCGCTCGTTCCCATTCTTTCTCTATCTCCTTCAAACGTACCACTGCTCCCACGCGGCTCATTTCAACTCCAAGTTCGGCACTGACTTCTCTCACCGACTTAGCATCCTGCATAATTTTTGTCCAGATGAGCTCTCGCAGTTCTTCGCTCAACACCGATTGACTTATAAACTTTCGATTGCCCGGGAATGGTACCATATCTCTCGCGGTTTGTGGCGGCAATTCCTTGTTGCCATTTGCATCAGGCTCATTTTGACTGTCGGGCTTTGGAGCACCATCTTTTCGCGCATCCGTCGCAGCTTCCACGACTCTTTTTAATTTACCATCGGCATTGTAGGCACCCATGTAATTTGTTGAGTTGCCTAATGGGTTTCTGAAGTTCTCTCCTTGTGTGCCAAGCCACCTGAAGAGCGACCGCCTTGCTCTGGTAGCTCTTCGTGCATTTTGTGGCGGGGTCAATGAGAAGGATCGTGAAGGTACTTGATTAAGAAATGACTTTGCATAGGCGGATCCAGATGCGAGTAAGTTCGGACATCTTGAAGAAGGATTCATGATAAAAACAACTCAATTGAGGTAGTGAAGGAAGACGATTGAGGGTGGTTGATCAAAACCGTGGGGTCCCTCAGTGAGGAAATTTCTAAGTTACACTTGGGATCAAAGCTCCAAGAAAACGCTAAGCGAAATAGTCACGTGTCTACATGATCTTGAGGCATTTCTCGGATCTGACTGCTATCCTTCTACCTACTAAGCAATATTGTGAACAGCCGGTGACTCTATGATCAAGTTCTTACGAATCCTTTCTACCTCATCAATTGTAAGACCACATTTCTCTATTACGTATGATTCAGCCCCACCAAAATTCTCGCGGAGCATCTTAAGAGTAGCGAGCATGTTCTCAGCTCTAGCTTTTGTTAGCAATATATCTTTTTTGAGGGAAAGTATCACATACTTGGAGCTAATTAAATTTTCTGCCCCTTCATGATCATCTTTGATGGCTGGGTGTGCCATTAAATGCTTGATGATTCCTGTTTTCCACTCTTGCGGAAGTCCAAATGTTGTCAAACTATATTCCCGTGCGACAACCTCGTCGTCAACTCCGCAGAGAGATAAGATCAATGCGCAAAGAACACCAGTTCTATCCTTACCAGCTGTACAATGAACGATCAATGGTTTGGAAGGTTCATTTGCAAGGTGGAGAAGAATAGTTCTGTATGAGTTTGGAGCGCTGTTCAAGATATCGGTATATGCCCGAGTGAAACCCTTCAGAATGCCATTTAGCTATATTTTCTCTCCACAGCTTCTAATCATGAAAACCTACCTCGGTACCCTTTGAGGCATAATCCTTAAATCGGATGGCAATTTTTTCCGGGCTATAGTCCTCCGCCGGGAATACTGGTGCAAAGACTCGCTGACAGCCCTCCCACTCTACCACTCCACCCCTACCAGCGGCCGCACCTTTAATAAGCTCATCTTGAGACCTCAAATCATAGATATGAGTAATTCCCAACTGCTGCATAGTGGCAATTCCCTTCTCGGTAACTCTTTGAGGCTCACCACAGCGATAGACGACTCCCTGTCTTACGGAATGCGAAGTTGGTCCCGATGCGAGTGGATATCCGCCTAGATCTCGGAAGTTGGGAATCCCTTCGACGGTTATGAACGGAGGTTCAAGCGCCTTTTCGTGAAGAGTTGAAGCCATATTCAAGATTAGAGAAGTGTTTTTGTGAATGATTTGATTTCCTGAATTGTAGAACAATAAAATAATTTATATGTTGGTCAAGTAGGTGTCAGATAGACGTGACTACAGCATATGAATTTAAACGGTCAAGGCTAGCAGAAGCGACTCATAATAGCAGCACCCCGGTGTACTTCATTGCCACGACTGAGCCCCCATTATCAACTAACGTTTCATTCGGATATTCACAGCATATCTTCGGTAAATATCATTCATCAAACATTCATCAAATCACCATAGATTAAAACTTCATATCTGATGCTTACTAGGTATTGTTGTGTAAAGTAACTATCCATCATCTCATAATCTGACAACAAGCTGCGGAAATCAACCAATCTCGCCACTTAAATTCCTTACGCATGACTTCAGAATCCATTCATCCAAATATTGATCCCCACAACATTGAGCCTATCGTCATGCCTCACAGAGAGCCCAATACACCGGAGCCACAAACACAGGATTCTGCGGAGCGTGTAGCTCGCATACGGATCAAGAATCGCAGGAAATTGTACCTTGATCGCCATCCATCATATTTCACTGCCCCGGACCTAGAGCTTGCAGGTCATTTTTTGCTATATTGACTTAAACAGTTTGGTAACTAATTATACTCAGATCCCTTATTGTATGACCGATGCATCAGGAGATTTCAGACTGCCGCGGAAAGAGAAGCAGATGGACGAGCAAAAGGTTATTCTGGTAGGCAAATCTTCAATGATTTCGATCGTCTTTAGTTCTTCTGATGGTAATAAGTATCTCTACCAGGTGTATTGGAAGCAGATCTATATCGATCAGAAGCCAAGCTTGCTGCACTGAAGGGCAGCTCTGATTCGCGCCCTAAGGATGAAGATGAAGGTGTTGGGCGCATTCAAGAAGATCACGGGGTTCCATACTTGAGCTATGCCAGAGGTCAAAGTGGTGAAGTTTTACCGGAAGATCCGGATGAAGTACCGAGGAGTAAGGAAGACGGCTTCGAGAGATGGAAGTTTGAGATGACACTCAAATTTCTTAGGGGGGAAGACGGAGATTTTGATTATCAAGATGTAGATGCTGGTGGAGAATGGGATGAGATTGAAAATAGGGACGTTGAAGAGCGATGGTTCGAGGATGAAGAACCGGAATGGTTAGGGGAAGAAGAAACTGGGGAAACCGTTGGTGGAGAAACTGGGATACAGGATTTTTAGATGGTGGATAATGCTATGATTTGTATCCTTCTTACGATCGACTTGGACGAATTATCATACAGTATGGCACTTCTTGATTAGACTGAGTAAATAACCAATATGTCTTGGGAGACACGCAAAGCTTTAACACTTTCGACTGTTGCAGGTGTCTAAACACGTGATTAATCTTTTCAGTATTAGTAGATTTATCATTCCAGAATAGATTCAATATTTCCATGTAATGCACAGTTTTGGTGGATGAAAAGGGTTCACTGAGTGTACAATGTATTCGTTGTCTTCCGGATTTGGAAAGTTGTATTTGCGTGCGCGGAGTAGGTAGCGGATTCACGATACCATAACCTTACCTAGGTAGGTAATTTTATTGTTTCGAAATTGAGTCAAAAGATTGAGCAAGATATATAAATCTAAATACAATGTATTTCAATATAATGCGATCTATCTCCAACATGGGGGAGCGATGGTAACAGAAGTGTGGATGTTTACAGAGAACATGTATCTAATACAAAAAACAATGTCAAGGGTCACATGGGCTAAATCATTCACCGTCTCGAAGGTTATCGCCTTTATCGATAAGAACATCATCATAAGGCTACTCTCTATTCTACCCTTGACTCAACCGTATCCCACATACATATAAAATTCAACCCGCATTCAACCTTTCGGATTCCTTTCAACTCATCCCAATAAAACCATAAACGATAGATAAATCTTGCAAACACCATCAAGATAAACATCTCGCAATACCCTTGAGACCCCGCTCAACATCAAAGGAAGCAACCCCGCCATCATGAACTTCCTCCACAGTACTCTCGATAGACTTCGAGAATTTACACCCGTTTCTAACACCTCAACCTTTCGCACCAATGGACAAATCACACCAGAAGAATTCGTCGCAGCTGGAGATTATTTAGTATTCAAGTTTCCAACATGGTCATGGGCTGATGCATCCCCAACAAGCAAGCGCGCCAACTATCTACCAGCTGGCAAGCAGTTTCTAGTTACCCGTGGCGTGCCTTGCCATCGCAGACTCGATGATGATTTTGCAGGCGACGCAGGTCATGATGAAACTGTTGTTAGAGATGGGGAGGATTTCAGAGGCGATGGTCCTCATTCTCCAGGCGACGATGAAGATGGTTGGCTGAGGACTGGAGGGTTGGCCGCCAGTCAAGAAGCCCGTGTGAGAGATGTGCGAACAGTAGATGAGAGCGGTGAAATGGGCGAGAGAGAAGATGATGAGGACGATATCCCAGATATGGAGGATGACGATGATGACGATGAAGCTATTATTCGTGATCCTAAGGCTGACGATGCGAGTTCGTAAGTATTTCTAGAGCTTAGTCTGATGGCCAGATACTAACAACTTATTCATCAGATCTCGTCGAACATATACTATCTACATTGCATACACACCTTATTACAGAACTCCTCGACTATACCTCTCAGGATATCTCTCAAGCTCCCAACCCCTCCCACCACACCTTATGATGGAGGATATCGTAGGGGACTATAAGGACAAGACAGTCACCTTGGAAGACTTCCCGTACTTTAGCAACAACATCAAGATGGCCTCCATCCATCCTTGCAAACATGCCAGTGTCATGAAGACCCTTTTGGATCGTGCAGACGCGGCCTTAAAGCTTCGACGAGAGAAACAAAGACAAGGCAAGACAGTACCTGGTTCTAAAGATACCGGAATGGAGGGTCTAGTTGACGATTTCGAGAAGACCAAAATTGGTGATAAGAAGGCCGTTCTCGAAGGTCTGAAAGCTGGTGGGAATGGCAACGATGAGTGGGAGGTATTACAACATGATCAAGATTTTGCCAATGAGGAGGAAGAAGTTGCTATCCGTGTGGACCAATATCTCGTTGTATTCTTGAAGGTCAGTTTTCTTGCACCTCTACTATAGTGAATTATGCTAACGAAATCCCAGTTCATGGCAAGTGTGACACCGGGTATTGAACACGACTTTACCATGGGTGTCTAAGCAGTGTTGTCTTTCTTTTATGCGCAAGCTCAGGATGATGGGAAACGGCTTTGGCGAACATATTTTTTGATTATTCTTCGATCTGCAGCGAAGCGGAGCAATCCCTACGAGGAGTTTGGAGCGTGTCGGATAGTTCTTTGCACTAATAACACCACATATCATATCATTGTAGAGAAACCAGGATCTGAGTAACAGGCATTTGTTCTCATTTTGTGCTTGTGATACTTACGTTTGAGTGATGCTAAATCGTCAAGTAACAAGGGGTGTTTTCTGATAATCATAAAATTGGTGTGATTAGACTACTGGATCCATTTCGAACGCCAGGAAGTTTTTGAAATTTTAGCTGGATGTTCTGACAATGATTTCTGTTTAAGACGGCTTTAGCTATGGGGTACCAAGTCGTTGTTAAACAAAGAAGACCCGCCATGAACGATTTGACGCGGGGTAGTCCCTCAACTGTCTGGAGATCGTGCAACAATTTTTTAGATTCGAAATGTCAGATTGGTCTGGAGAGACAGATCATAGTAAACACTCACAAATTCACATTTACTTGTATCCAAATTAGTATGGTACGGGTTCAAACAAAGGTCTTATTGGTATATTTGCCAGGAGTATGCTATTTAATACACGTCCCTCACCCCTCCCAAACCCAGCCCATCATCCTCGTTATCACTTCTAGAAACTTTCATCTTCTTACAATCGTAACATTTTGGCGACGTAGTTCTCAATCAACTGCTCGTTAGGGAAACTCATATCTTCCAACTTTTGAGCATATGGGGTTGGGACTTCGGCACCAGTAATTCTTTGGGCTGGAGCATCGAGATAATCGAAACCGAACTCCATGGTCAAGGCAAGCAATTCAGCGCCGACACCGAAGGCTGGGAAACCGGACTCGACAGCGAGGAGACGGTGAGTCTTTTTGAGGGAGGTCATGATGGTTTCGACATCCAAAGGCTTGATGGATCGGAGGTTGATAACTTCGACTTCGACGCCATACTTCTTCTTGAGGTTCTCAGCTGCGACGAGAGATTGTCCAACACAGCGGGACAGAGTGACGATGGTGAGATCCTTTCCAGCACGCTCAATCTTGGCCTTACCGAATGGAATAACGAAGTCATTCTTCTGAGCAGCCTCGCTCATTGGGAAAGATTGACCGTACAACAATTCGTTCTCGAGAACGCAGACAGGGTTGGGGTCGCGAATGGCAGCTTTGAGTAATCCTTTGGCATCCTCGGCACTCCATGGAGTGACGACCTTGAGACCGGGTATGCTTCCGTACCATGCAGAGTAATCTTGTGAATGTTGTGCTGCGACACCAGATGCGAAACCGTTTGGTCCGCGGAATGTGATGTTACATGGTTGAATACCACCGGACATGTAGTGAGTTTTGGCGGCAGAGTTGACAATTTGATCAATAGCTTGCATTGCGAAGTTGAAAGTCATGAACTCGCACTGTAGAACTGGGTTTTAGCCATTACTCTCTCTTATCTCGATAGACTTCCAGTGGAAGGCGAGGAAATGGAGAAAAAAAGTCCTTACCACAGGATGTAAACCTGCCAACGCAGCACCGACGGTCAAACCGCAGAAACCCGATTCAGTGATGGGAGAATCAATAACTCTCTTTTCACCGAAACGATCCAGTAAACCCTTGGTAACCTTGTATGCGCCATTGTACTGAGCGACTTCCTCACCCAGAACAAAGACCTTTGGATTTGACTCCAATTCTTCGGCCAAGGCTTCGTTCAAAGCCTCTCTGACTGTATATTCCTTAACACCACTCTCCTTTGCATATCCTCTGCTTTGCACAATGGCCGGTAGACGGGAAAAAGATTGAAAGGCATTTCGTGTTGGGCGAGCTGAAGAAATGAAACGACTCGCTGGTCGTAGGATTCGTGACATCTTGAAGATGGGGTTATGTGATAAGAAAGAAGACCCTCAGCGAAGAAGTTCAAGAGAGGGAGGTGAGGATGTGAAGGAATGGAGAAAAATTGACAAGCTACTAGGTATTCTCACGAACCTTCAACTCGAGTGGCACGTTGGGACTTTTTGTTCAAAGCTTACAATCCGCGCTCCGAAATGTTGATAGATAAGCTAAACTTGATTCGGATTAGCTTTCGGAAGCATTAGGGCGAGACTCAAGATTGCTAAACTTCACTCAGAACATGCGTCAACACAGTAAAATAATTTGATTAAATTTTTTATATCTAAGAATTCATTGAAATGGAAATGAAAGACATGAGGCTGGATGTTTTAAGGCTCTAGTGAACCTTCACATAAACTCTCTATACGAAATCTCGTAGGGCCATTACAAGTTTCCGGGATGATCCGGAGCCAAACGATTCTGAATATATAGTGTATTCAGAGGGCAAAGAAAAGGGAATCTGAATATCTTTCCACGACAGTGACCTTCTAAGAGACAGCGGTGCGTCTGATGGGCAAAACGGGGGCTGTCATTGGTACTCATGGCTGAGACTTTTTGGCATCTCAACCAAGTACAGAAGAACTGTCGAGCATTAACAATGAACAAGATTAAGATAATCAATAATGTCATCGTTTTGTGTGTTGCTATTCTATGAAGCAAACGCATGCAGAGTGCTCAAATACATCGACAATCACACTCGTTTAATAGAACCTTATCGCACCATAGCGAGCAGGAGAAAAGGGGGACATTCCTATCCTCATAAACGCCTCTTCCTTCCATTTCAACTCCAACTTAATACCTAAATCCTTCTCTGATACCCTAGACAGTTTGTCAAATAGTATTTCTAGCTCAGCGACCCCTTCTTGTGACTCCGCGCAACATGGCTCCTTGCACTCATAAATATACAAAAACGCCCAGCACATCCCAACCAGAAGTCTTTCTAAAAAGATTTTCTTATCTTTCTCATTTGTCAAACTCTTCTTCTTACCAAGGTCGGTATAGATTACAACCTGTGGCTTCTCTTTCCACTGCACGAATTCGCCGAATGTACCACTATCTACCCCTGTGTCTTTTCGTCGAAGGCTACAGAAATCCCTCACCTTATTTGCAAAAAAGAGGTCGTCGAAGAATTTGGCATAAGTATTCATACGATATTCTTCAGTCATTAGACAAATTGTGTATCTGCCCATAGTATTATGAATTGGTCGTCCCAGGTCTGCAAAAGTGGTTATGATCAGATGCTGCGAGAAAGTAGGTGAATCTACGTTGGATAGCAAAAGATCGATGAGGTCTTTGCGCTTGTGGCTATTCGGTGAAAGATTCTTAATACTGGAAGTAGCTTTGTGCGATATATGAGAGTTGAGCTCTTGGGGTGCTGATTTGACCAAATATTGGAGTACTTTGGCCACAGACTTCATTGTTGGCATACTACAAGAGATAGGGAGCAATATAGAGGCGGCGACTGTTTACACCGATGTTCTTATATAGATAAGATAACGGGTTTGAATCATTGTGAATGGCTTAGGTCTCAGATTAGTTGTTCGTTGTAGTTGGACAAAACTTAATAAGGAATCTGCCAGTTTTTTCCGCAACATGTTGTATTTCTCCGACCCTTTGATGATTCATCAAGTATAAAACATTTCCAATCACGAAAGAATCTTCGTTGTTCCATATTTTAGAGCTACCACTGGAGAACTGGATCGTGTTCATAAGTTCGATTGTTTTGAAGTAGTATTTCATCAAGATTTGGAGAATGGCTTGAGTGGAGATGTAGTGTACGCTTTTGATGCCACTAAAAGTAGTTCCTTCCACATAGTACAAATAAAACATACACAAGATTATAAGAGGCCGGTTTCCTGGGTGGTATATTTTCGTTCTTAGAAGAAATTATAGTCTATGTTTTATAGAGCTATCATGTAATAGTCAGTACATAACTGAGCTGTGAGATGGGAACACACTGTGAACTTTACGGGAACACTATGGAGTTTATGTTTTCAACGTAAAGATTGGGGGTATATCTTGCGTTCAAGCTTCTAGGGCACGATCAGATGTACAGTTTGAGACTGATTATTTGATTTTTAATTCCCTATGCATTACATATCAAGATGCTCGAAATAAATAGATTGAATACACTGTCTTCCCTTGTTCAACAAGCCCCCTTGAAACAGGACCATGAATTTTATGTAGTAAGATTCCAGCAAAGACAATTGCCAAAAACTTTCCATGATCTTAATTTTTTAAAATTCCATCCAAGGTTGAGTTCAAGTCACTGGTACGAAGAAGAGAATCACGGCCATTAGGATGATCGCCTGCGGTAAGGTATGTAAAAATGCCGATAGCTATCCCAATCAGCAAATGGAAAAAGGAAAACCCTGGATAGTGTTAGTCTGTACGATCTATTGTTAATATTTGAAGGGTGGAAAAAGTAACTCACATTGTGGATGAGGAAGAGAGCGATGATGACCCTGGGCAAACCCAGGGAAGTGATGATAGGCCAAATCATCTCCATGAACAGGAACTATAACTCGAGCGAAAGGAGCCTTCCAAAGAAGAGAGCGGATAGTTCGGAGAGCCAAAAGAATCTCTGGACTTTGTCCGGGGATAAAAAAGACTTGTGTCTCCAATCCCAACATTAAATAGGCCAAAAATGCCGCCGAATAATAAATCACTCTTACAGTGCGGAAAAAAACGTTCCAGGTGCGAGAAACTTGTCTGTATAAGAATATTACTGCGTCGATTATCCCTCGGAGAGGAGCAAGGTTCAAGTGTAAAAAATTGTACAAATCTGATAATTTCTGTCTTATGTCTGCGAATAATTGGAGAACCATTTCGTATGCTCGCATAATAAAACCCATTATTCTGTTGATGAATGGTAATTGGGGCAGTGGAGGCCTCGGGTGACGGTAATCTTCGAATTGCATGAACAGCCAATAAGCATATTCCAATAGAGGAACAATGGTATAGAATGCAAATACGATGAGAGTCAGAAATTGGATAAATAGATAGCGTCCTGGTGGTATTCGATAAACTATTGATCGCCAGATATAACCACCCAATCTGGTAATCTGACCATAAACATAAACGAATGGATAGCCCAACCGTCGGAATGGGCGAAGAACATAGGCAGCCAAGGCGTAAAGCTGCATGAATGGGTAAAGGAGAAATGCAAATGGACGGAAAACAAATTTGAATAGATGACCCAATAGACCGAGAAATCGACAGAATGAGTGATAGCCTGAGCGAATTTTACGCGAGACATAGGCGAATAGATCACGTATTCTGTTTGGTGGTCGAGGAAGATCCTCCTCCTGCGGGGGTACGGGTGCTTCGAGATTTACTTGCCCCCAGGCATCTATGTAGCGCCGTAAAGCTATATAGAAGCCTGTTGCAAGCACGGGAAATAATGCCCATGTGATGACGAGCGACACCATAGCTGGATCGAAAGATATCTTCAGGTATGAGATCGGCGAGTCGATGAAGGTTGAGTCGGAAAACATGGCCACTAATGATGCAATTGGCTTCAAAACTATAGTAAACGCTTTCGCTATTATTGGGAGAACAGATTCCGCTATCGGTGCGCCAGTTTCTGGAGTATATCCCGGCTTTTGGTCAGATGATTGCTCGGTGGTAGAGGAGAAACCGCTCAAGAAACCTATTACCGGACTAAATGGTTTCAGAGCTGTGTTTGCTACTGTCGTCAACGTCGGTAGAAGAGATTCTATCATTGGTGCTTTCATTAGTACCGATACTATCTTCGTTCCTATCAATTGAAAGGGGCTGAGTAATGTCATTATTGGCTTCATGACTATTGTCATTATCTTCGTAACAATCGGCATAGCAGGTTCTACCCCTATGACAAGTGTTCCAGGAATATATGGTTCTGGTGATGCGAGTCCTTCCCACGCAGTAAGAGCTTCTACTGGAAGAATAGGTCCCGAAGTTGATCCCGTTAATATCTTCCCAAGCAACGACCCTTCTAGCGTTTCTGCCAGGTTGAGTCCTGATAGTACTTTTCCAAGCATTGATACAGACGGTATCTCCTTCGCGTGCCCCCCCAGTCCCGAATCTAGTATTTCCAAGCCTAGTTCAGTATTTAAGGCTTCGGTTATCCGTTCTGCAAGTTCTGATTGTGTTAACATTTTCGCGATTTCCGATTCTACAAACTTTTCTGCAAGGTCTGATTTTGCTAATGTTGCTCCTAGCTGTGCAGTTACTAGTCTCTTTTCAGTATCAGACCCTGTTAATATGTATCCAAGCAAAGACCCTTTCAAAGATTCATCGATACGTCCTCTCCCTACGAGCGATTGCTCAAATCCAAATTCTCCTAATGTTCGGCCAAGTTCCGAGCGCTCTAGCATTTCACTGATGCCCAATAATCCTTCTTCTTTTGAAAGATTCGATATTAATACTGCCTCCCCAAGTTTTGACCCTGTTAATGAGTCTCCAAGCGTTGATTCGGAAAGCGTCTTTTCCACATCTGGGCTTAATTGGAAAGGCTTTGGAACATCATCATATGTTCCTGGCTCTGGCTCTGGTTTCATCGAAATCCCAGGCTGACTTGGGTCGAGTTCTGGTATAATAGAGACGCTCGTATCGCCACCAATTCCAGAAATCCATTCTAACATCCAGTTGAAGGTTCCCGGGAGATTCAATAAACTCTCAAACATATCCATCACAATTTTCGGTACATCTGATACGTAACCAGTAAAATCCGTAAGCGCGATTCGTACAAAATCAGACCATAAGAACTGGCAGATAAAGAAAACAATCATGAGCGGACGTATATACCATCGAGCTGGACCTGGCGCTTCTGCAACGGCTCCGCCGGCCAGATAATAGAGAATGGCAGACGGAATAAAAAAACAAAGGAAACCAATTAGGAATCCCCATTCATCAGGTAGGAGATTCCATATTCTTGTGGAAACGACATATTCCGCGGTGGCATCATACAAGCCAGACATGTATTCTCTTGAAGTTGTGACGGAATGAAAGGCTGATTCCCTCACGTGAGCAAAGGCTTCAAACCATGGACCAAAAAAGTTACGGAGAACAGTCATCGCTAGATCATACAATTTCAGGATCCCCAGCCAGCCAAGGATCCCGAAGAAGTATGAGGACAACGCATCTCGCCAAGAGTAAAGTAGATTCCGAATATTAGGCAAAAACCACCAATCTACCTCCTCATCAGCCCCAAGGGAGAGAAGTTTGTAGAAGCCCCATGCAAGTACAAAAGGAACTCCCAGCGCCACCGCGTAAAACGGAATATAATAGAGAGCGGAGTAGAAGAGCCATTTGTAGAACTTCCACACTTTTCGCCAGGTGAGTTTTCCTCCGAGTATGCCGCGCGATCTCGGAGGCGGTCTGTCCAAGTCTTCATCACTGTAGACTCTTTCTAGCTTCCCGGGATCAGGTTCTTGTTTCTCCAATTCTGGTAACTCCAGATATATTTGTTCTGGACATTGATTAATCTGGACCGGGTCTGGGAACGGGTACCCTTCGACCTCAAGATACGGGTGATCTGTTTCGAGATTTGCAGGATTTTCAATGTGCACATATATGACAGGCCTACATCTGACCAGTTTGACCTGCTTTTCGAGCTCGTTTAGAACTTTGAGGTCTTTTGGTGGCACTGGAATGTCTCCAAAAAGATACTTCGACATATCTGAGATATGATGCAAAGCTGGATCGGCTTTATAATGTTTCCAGAATGACAAAGGAAGGCAAGGAATAGTGGGATGTGGCAAAGGTTTATAATCTTTCAATGTTTCTATTTGAAAATCCGTCCATGTCATGGAAGCAACCTCAACTGCTAATTCCGCAGCTCTTTCGTAAAGAATCTCAACTTCATGTTCGTCGATTTTGTCGATGGTCGGCAGCCAAAGATCCTGTGCTTCGCTTCTCAACCATTGTCTTGCTCGAGCTTGTGCCACTCTCCAAATCTTGCCATTCGATCTGGCTGCGATGCTCTCACTATGGCTATAATCCTCTTGAGGCCTAAGTAATCTAAGGGTATGCGCCCGGAAGGATTTAGCAACAAGCTGGTTTTGTAGAGATTCATCTATGCGATAATACATTAGACGGTATACTAGTTCATTTCGGCTGATTGTTACTTACGCTGGAGGAGATTATGATACAATTTGTCGACAGGATTATGCGGACCGTCCGCTGTCCCATTCAGATTTTTTACATCATCCAAGAAGAAGAAGGGATTCTTCAAAATCGTCGTCGCGATATGATGAAACAGGGACGCAGCAATCAAATCCTCGCGCAGATTTTGCTTACTATACCCAGCGAGAGGGGATTCGGTAGCCTTGTGACCAAAGAGATTTTGGAAATCAATCAAGCCACGCAAGAAAGGCTTTGGTTTATGATAATAATCGATGGGGGGATCTGAATTTTCGTCCCGCGCATGACTTGCGATTCGTTTTGCAATCGAGTCAATGCTGTGACTATCCCAAAACAAATCATTGTATTTCCGTTGTATGTCGAGCTCGTCGGAATCTTTCGGGGGAGCTACTTTTGGCAAGGTGCTGTCGTAGCCATGTTCTGCACTGAACCACTGACTCAAATCTCCCCATATTTGCTTAACAGGTCCATCCGATACAGCGTACTCATAAGCTGCATCGCCGAGATCCAATTCAAAATTATGGAGGCCAACATCTTGAGGATATGGCTTGGCCTTCTTGCCCTTGTAAACTTCCTTGATAAAATTTTGCAGCCCCGGACTTCTCAAGAAATCTGGTAATGGCTCGCGTTGCCATTCAGAACCCTCGAACTCTGCCATATTATCGATAATTGATTCGGGCGGCGTGTTTTTAAAGATAATCCAATACCAGTTCAATTAATCTAATGTTTTGAAGCTTGTAAAAATTACTCGAACAAAGTCACACTTAGAGCTGTGCTCAAAGAAGTCTTTGTTGGTAGAATGCGGCCTCGAAGTCGTTTCAATACATCCCTAAAACTAAAACTCTTGTTCTCTTTGATGAAGAGCGAATAAACTTGGTATTATGCCATCTGTCTTTCATACAAAGCTTTCTCTAGTAACCGGAAATGTTCAGGTCTCTTGATTGTTGCGATTTGCTAAAGATATAAAGAGGAGTCGAGAGGAAATCCTCGCTAATGGATCTGTACGAAAGTGTAGCATCTACCAAATTGGAAGCTCTCTGTCATTGTAGAGCAATATGATACCACTATAAACAACGGAAAGAGATCGACAGGTAGTTTATGATAAGTGTGAATTGGTCAATGTACTACGTCGATGGTGGCCGTTTGTGGAGTGCAATAACGAAGCTTTAATGAAAATGTTCGGAATTCCAGTAAAATCAGTTTTCTATAAGTTTGTATGGCAATGTATAGTTGCACGACAAATGGCCCTATCTGAATATCCAACTGTCTACCGTCAATCGTGCATATTGATCAGGCAATTTTTTTCTGAATAGCCAAAAGACCATTGAAGATTCTGATTTGGAAAGATTGGATTAATACACCTTTAGCAGTTCAAGAGATATGTGAGATTCGAGTCTGATATGCTTAACACAGAGAGTCCAGCAATTCGAATTCTGATCCTAAGAGAATATCGTGTATCAAAAACCAGGGACCAGGAACCTCACATCTGCGGTATGTAGAGCTACGGCCATGTTGTGTTGTTTGTAACTTACTCTCTACACGCAAGAATTATTGTTTTGATAGAATGAGGTGCCAACTAGGCTACGCGAAAAATATCCTGCATTTTCTGTATAATGGTATCAAGTTTTAGGAAACGCCAAGTAGATCTATACCCGCCCAGCCCAATAACGCCTTATCATCATACCCCCCAACCCACTAACACAATTGTCCGAAGAAAGCCTGAACTAAAACACCCTGAAGCCCCATTTATTTCCCCAATAGCATCTTCAAAACCATGACGACTAAGCATAAAACTATCCCAGCAATAGCCCGATCAACCCATACGGGTACACCTTCATCTGACTGAACACGAGCTTGGGCCATTTGTCTTTGAGGTTGAGGATTCTGAGGAAGTGGTATCGTAGCTGTGGGTTGAGGTACCGTTTGCGCTGGCCTTGCAGGTGGATACTCACTCTCAGCCTGTTCCGGCTTTACTTCCTCCGTGGATTTACTATTCCCTTCATCTATTTCCTGGTTTGATCCCGTTTCCGCTTGAGTCTCCTTCTTAAGCCCGATTTGCATGTCAGGTGGTACTGTCTCCTCTTCTCTGTTAGAACTCGCCCCTTCACCCTCGAGTTCCTTTGCAAGTTGTTCTGCTTCTCCTAAAATCTCCTCGCAGCTCCTTCCACCACAAACGCCGCATTTCCACCCCCTACTCTCCCCTGCTATTCTCTTTCTAACGCTATCGCTCGCATCAACCCCTCCCAATTGCCCCGAAGGACTGGTTTCCATGAATGATCTGAGAGCTACTAAGGCAGTTCGTATTCCCCATGCAGGCTGCCATGTTTCCTCATGATGTCCACTTATACTCAAACAGATCTCGCGATTCACCTCAAATCTTCCACTGGGCGTCAAGAATCTAAAGGAAGGGGGTCGAAGAGGATATTGGGGAGGCAAAACGATGCGTCCATGATAGATACCCTCGGCGAAAGATGAGGATGGAGGGCCACGCAATGTGAAGTGCCAATCAAACAAATCGGTATCTGAAGCCGGAGAAGCTGTGTAGTCTGGAGATGGATGTTGTGAGAGCTCGGCGGCTTCTTTCACTGCGCCACTGATTAACACATGCGACGAACGATCGTGGGGTATAGAATAACTTACTGATGCGCTTCAACGTGGGAGATTTGGTATTGAAACCGGGCGCCATGATTGAGGATTGATCGTAAATAGTAATTGAACTTCTGGGCTAGAAAGAGAGGTTACCTGACCTGCTCACTGAAGGATCAATACGATATTCAAAGAGTCGCTTGTGTGTAAATGAGAAATGTATTTCTTTAAATAATTGGTGGCTGCCCATTCAACGCTATGGTGTAACTGGACAGGTCGATCGTAGTGACAAGCGCGAAGAGCATCAGAGCACATGCCGTAGATAACGATTAACATGTTGCGATAACGTGGCCTTGATTGTGATTACATAATCACACATTGGTGGTCACACATGCCAGTTCATTCCTCGCCAGTTCAAATATAAGAAAGGGGTTGGATGGATCAATAACTAATTCTATCATCCATCTGGAATGCGCTGCCTAGTTATATATCTTACTATCTAAGTGTGATTTTGGATTGTAGGATATGAGAACATGCTAGTATTACACAACTAGATACATCACACTTGGTGGTGTACCTAGTAGCCAAATAGAGTTATTGTCAATCATCATATCAAACCTTAGCCATATTGCACTACATAGCTCACTTCGTTCCAAGTTTTTCCACAGCATTAGTGATTGTCACATTTACGCATGGCGTCATATTACCCGGGAAAAGAAACAGCTGTATACAGTGTCCGATTGTACCTACATTATAGCCAGCTCTTCCATCATAGGTCATGCTACACACTAGTAGTTTTTGCTCCTGGAAGTTTGATGTGTTTCAATAACCGGGGAATCAATACCAGTTTCTTTCCCTCTTTAAAATATGCATTAGTGTGTATGTATTGCTGTTAATCCGAAAAATACAAGGGGTAGCAGCCGAGCCAGCCCAGAGCCAAGGACAAAACAATGTGTGAGGGAAAAGAGGTGAAAAGTAGAGAAGTTTTGAAGCGATTTTTAGTGGAGAGAATATACGAGACGGCCTATAGAGGATTACCTGAGACGACTGTATTCGATCATAGAAATGAAGTAATTATTATGAGAAATGTTAATATTATAACATAGCATATTCCGAAATTCCCTATATCCATCCACCCTTCCACCGACATTATAAGTATCCAAAGCTTAATCTGTATCATACAAAGGACGAAATCGATGATCTCCAGCCCGGAGAAAAACAGTGTAAATCTCGAAATCTAATCTACATCATCATCGTGTCCGTGTACATGCCCATCCCATCCTCTCGAGTCATCCTTTTGTCGTGCTATCGTATTTCCTAGTAACGTATTCGTAACCACACCAACTCTCTGGGGCCACCCAGCGGCAGCTTTTCTGTCGAGTATTTTTCTTTCCGCCTCATCTTCGTCACTGCTAATTTCGTAAGGATCTTCATCGCTGTCTTTTGGCTGCAGTGTTTGCATCGAGACGGAGTTCGAGTCTGCTTCATCCACATATTGATTCGGACTGCGCCCCAAGATTCGGTCTGCTTTGGATTGAGGACGGTTGGCTCGATTGGGTTGTGTGGGATAGGAAACATAATGTCTGCCAGCTCCCTCTGATCTTGGAAGAGGTACTATTGGAGATGCTGGCTCGCCCCAGCCGGCAGCCCTTTCTCTATTTCTTTGTTCTTCTCTTTCTCGGGCAAGTGTTTCTCGAGCCTCTAACCATTTTGGACTTGCCTCCCAACTCCATCCATCTCCAGTGGTAGTAGGTATAGGAAACGCCCATAATAATGCCTTGGGTCCAAATAAATGCTTGAAGTTTCTCCTCCATCCAAGATCAAATGCGCTAGGTAATTTTTCCGAATCTTGTTCATCAAGATATTCCTCATATCGGTCTCTTGCTCGAGCTCTCTCTAATTGTTCGTATGATCCATGGGCTTGATCTTCAGGGATGTGTTGATGTTGCATAGTCTTTCTCAATGGGGACAAATATCTCGTCTTCTCGAGGCACTCAATTGTCGTTTGACCGCGGGATGATAGTAAAATATGCCATCCTGTAAACCCTGCTAAGACCAATCCTATAATTCCGGAAATTACCACTAGCATCACGTAATTGACGGGTAACAATGAATCGGTATATTCTCCATCGCTCAATATCTCTCTCCAAACCCAAGTTCCGGAGACTGCGAAACAGAGAAAACAGAACAATGTTGTATATATCAGGAATAAGAGGAAGGCCTTATAATTTCGCAGTCCAACGCAAGTAGCTAACCATGGGCAATGATGATCCATCTTTAATACACAAATTCCGCATGTTGAGCAATGGTGAGTTCGATCTGGCTTCCTTGCCTGGCATTTCTTACAATAGCGCAATTCCCCATTCGATTTCACCGTGAAGTTTGTCGCCACAGGATTGTGTGTCGGAAGGGCGCTATATCCATGGTTTGCAGCCGTGGTAGTTCCTGGACTCGTGAAGACCGCAGCCGTATACGACCAATTCAGGAGAAGATATGTAATGATTCCCAGAAATGACGTCCCCTTTCCTATGAAATATTAGCTTTGTAAAATTTAATTTACGACGATAAAGCCTACCTATCCAGTGTGTTCTGCTGCCATCTGCCAGAAATCCAATTGTAGTTTCTACCCAGACAGCCCAGGTTGTAATACTGTATACAAATACAAGGGGGAAGTAAGTTGCGCCAATGCAACAATAACGTTCGCACTTTCTAGCCCATTTTCGAGACATTCTTGAAGGGCCAGGAGATCTAGGAGGACTTGGTGGCGATAGATTAGCCATGGGATTCATCAGAGAAACATGACTTTATTGTTCGCATTATTTAAGGAGTTGTTGGAATAACAGACCAGCTGGTGTTTGTGTTCCGTTTAATAGAGGCTGAGCTTCGCTGATTAAACATAGGTAGCTTGGGTAGGTACTACTGTATAGGTAGGCACAGATCGGCCTCCGTAGCCCGGACTTCCGAGAACAAAAGATGATGACAGTGAGACAATTCACACAAACTTTACTTCACTCACTAATAAATCATCAATGTGAGATTCTGGTTCAATGCAATGATCAATGAGCAATTGGGATCACTCGGTAGGACCTCGGGATACGGTGTTCTTCATCTAACGATGTATCAGTATTTCAATCCATTTGACCTCAGCATCCCAATATTGAACATGGCTAGTTTTGCTATGTATACCTGCATAGACATATATAAATGAGATTGCCTCTGTAGTTGGCGAGTAACGGCAGCTATAAATTCAATATCTACAAGATCTAATATGTAGCAGTATCATTTGGTACTAAGCAGTATCTAATGTATTACATGAACTCTCTGGCATCCTGCCACCGCAAGATTCTTGGATTCGGATAGGGATTCTCGGGTACTTTGGTGGAAGCGGAGGGATTGTTTCTATTTTTCCCTATAATTTCTGAAAGCTCAGCAGGTGAGCGATACAGTGGTTCTGCTTAATGACTGAATTGTAGAGAGATTTCGCTCACGCTATCTCAACGGATCGTCACTCTTTCCTTTTGACTAAAGATTTGTAAGATATGCTTTCTTGAGCCTCCGAACCCACTTGAGCTCGGTATCGCTTGTACCCCTACTTGCTGAAGATGGATGATATTTGGCCATCAGCGGGGTCCTAAGAATTTGAAGTAATCAAAATAATGGTTGTATGGGAGAAGCACCTTGAATAAGGGATGAGGTCTCGCTTCGTCGACATCAGAGAGCATGATGGCCATCTTCAGTGCTACCTAGCATTTGTTTCCCCTTCTTCTCAGGTATGATTGTCTGCACTTTTTCGGATTGCTGATTTATTTCATTCCTGGTTCTTTTGGCTGTTCAGGCATATCGTCCGATGTGAAAGGTGATTGTAGACAGCGAATGTATTCACTCTTCGATTTTATATTCATTTTTCCCTCCTCATTTCCCAGCAATTTCCCTCTTATCGTCTAAAAGAATTGGCTGTCGGCGGGTCGTTCATTGGTCGGTTATTGTTTATTTTTATTTAGAAAGCTGATGTCTCTTGCTGCTGTCGCCGTACCCTTACTAGGTAGGTAGTCTTAGCCTTTTCCTTTTGTTCTTTCCCGATCTGCTTCCTCTGTAACTACCCGACGCGACCAAAAGTCAAAACCTCCCACTCCCTTCTCCCTTCTCACTTCCTTACACGATAAACAATCCTCCGTCAAACTCATATCCTTTGCCTCGCGGTTTTCCATACGTGGTGAATTGTATCTTTTTCTTCCATTTCCCTCTCAGGGTGGCTAAGCCTTACGGAACGTAGCAGTTGGTCTTAATACCATCCTTTCTCTTAATTCGTTCTTCCTTCGCAGATCGGAATTCCATGTGCCTCGAATCGACAATAACACTGTCTACATGAATCCCGATCGTCTTCATAAAATATCAACAAACAGAATACCAAATAATACATTTGATAACAATCAAACTCTCTTCGACATGGATACCAAAGACGCAAAGACGGACGAACCTGATACCAAGGTAGATTGCAGGCTCTGTAACATCACCTTTAAGGATTGGACTGCCTTCCATAACCACAAATTGACCCACAGAGATCACATCTGTTGTGACATCTGCAGCACAGACTTTCACACTGAGGAAGGTCTGAAGCGCCATCGAACTCTAGTATGTTACTTTAAATCGATTTGCTGGCGAGTCATGATCGACTGACTTCTTATGAAACTCTAGACTCACCCAAAGGAACAAGATCTCAAGTGTATGGCTTGTGGCAAAAAGTTCATTCGTCTAGGATCTTTAATCAATCACCTTGAACTTGATAGCTGTCGCGCAATCAACCTCGAAGAGAGACATAACCTGGCAGCTAGCAGACGCCAACGTCAACAATTGCACGCAAAATTCAAGGCTAATCTAAAGGATATTGATGACAACGCTGGCCCAAGAACTAGTAGCAGCCTTTTAGATTCGCAAGATATTTCTGCAAATTCTATGAATGTTAAGCCGTTGGCACCAATTTTCAAACCACCGCCACCAAACTTTGAAAGTGAGATAGTTACCAATTTTGAGTTTGGCGGATGGGAAACTACTAGTAACTCCCCAAAACGTTCTCTTCTTGAAGCTAGCTTACAGTCATTTAGTCCTAGAAGAAGATATACCATCGAATACTCTTAACGAAGCGATTACAAATACTGCTCCTGCTCCCGTCATGGAATTACAACCAGAGGAGGACTTAATTTGTTTCGGGGAAGTTGACAAAGCCATGAGTATACCATGGGGAGGAACTTCAAAGAAGACAACCAAGAAGAAACCAAAGCTCACGGAAGAGGTTCAGTACGAGTATGTCGAAAACTCCTTCCCAATTGCAATTGCACCTTCGATGAAAGAGGATAACTTCCCCCCTTTGCCAAATGCAAGCCAATTCAGAGACGCCGGTATGAAAGCTCCAAACTTCATGGATGCGCCAGTCGAGGACTCAAAGTTTACTTCCATCTGGGACACCAAGCACATAATTGCAAATGCCCGAAAACCCATCCCCCCACCATCTACAGAGGCACCTGCCGTGACAGATGTAGCTATCCGAACTGGTGGACTTCCGGCTCTTCGTATGCGGACTCTTGTCAACCCTTTACCCGAGAAGGAGTATGCTCTGTATGACCCTGAAGACCCTTCTTTCCGTGCACAAAGATACTGGGTTGCGTTCACCCGAAAGTACCAGTGTCCTCACCGCTTTTGCAAGTAAGTGCTTTCAATTGCCCCATTAAAACTATATTCTAACATGTTTAAAGGAAAAGTTACGATTCTGAAAGAGCCTTCATCCAACATTTATTTTCTACAACACACACTTCAGATAACAGACTTATATGTCCCAATTGCTACGTAAGCGCAACAGATTTCTTTACACAATGATTCAATGTTTCCAGATCCAAATATGTATTCTGTATAACTTGGCATCACTTTGGTCATGGAGTATTTTATTCTACATCGCACAATGATTCATTCGCAATCCCTTAAAGTTGTCACAGCGTTGTTCAGTGTGGCGTCCATCATTCATATTTATTGTCTTCATGTTCTGTCAGATCATATTTTCAAAGTTGGAATTGGAACAGAAAATGAGTTCAACGTGCTTTAGTGCGCTGTTACTAACCACTGAGTAGAGAGGTTTCGGAACGTACACAGCCCTAACGCAACATTGCGAGTCTCAAGGGGTTCGTTGCAAAATTCGTGAAGCAGTTAATTACGGTACGGTCGTCAATGATATTACTGCTAGTGTGGCCGATGTTGTAGGTAAGCATGAAGACGAAACAGTAAAGTATACCGTCAAGGAGGAAGGATTTGGAGAGTTGGCCAAGAAGTATAAGGAAGCCGGAGAGAAGAATGCTAAGAAAAAGGTAAACTATTGGGCAAATCATGATGCGGAGTTTGAGTGGTAGATGCCAAGACTGGCACAGGATGACAATATTTCGAAGTCCTTTCTTGCTGTGGTGGGTGCAAATTGAAGATTTAGGCTCGCTGGACGTGTTTTCACTTTGCCTCGGCTTTCAGATCTCGCCTTGGCTTTTCTTTCTTTCTTTCTTTCTTTCAAGTAACGCTGAAATTTTCCAGGATTTTATGGCAATTGTTTCAGCTGTTTAAACCAGATAGCTTAACACAATCGAGATGTTTTAAAAATTCTTTGTGGCTTTGGTGTTGAAAGTCAAAAGCAGTATGATGGCTTACATAGAGAAAGATGTCACCTTTTCGTTTTCTCTCTCAACCGCTCTTCATCAGTAATTGAATGTCCAAGAATCTGATCACTGAGGCCTTTAAATAATTTTGGCATCGCTTACAAAGGATGGCAAAATTTCTCTCATTTTTTAATGTGTGTAGATGGAGGAAAAGGAAAAACCCGAGCTTTTTTGAAGATTGACTTGCTCTGTTTGACATAGAGGTGGGTAGACTAAACTTCGTGGATGTTTGCTATACGAATATTTCCAGTAATGATTTTTCGTTATCATGAAGTGGCCATGATGAGTTATATACATGGATTCCTGAGTTTCGCACCGTGGCTGAGGATTGATTGCAGGAACATTGGAAGTAGACTCTTTCCTTCAGAAGTTGGTCTTGGTATTGCAGCTGGTACGAATGCAATAGCAGTTTCATGGTGTGGCGTGCTTTGTTGTATTACAAACGTTGCTCGAGTATATGAAAATGTTTACAGAGAGGATAGTAGTGCTTCAACTCTGTGCAAGAAATTCAAGAACGGTTATTGTGTCAGTATACACATGCCTATATCGACAGAATCATGTGTGTAGCTCCATTCGATCCAGATGAGTTGAAGGGTAGAGTACTCCCTGGTGGCCTTCAAATTGATGGATTGTCTGTATCATAGGGCGCGTAGCTTGTAAGTGGTGGTTGATCATTGATACAGCGATGAGATGTTTGCGAACTGTGATCATGCCGACGAGAGGGTTGGATTGTTGATACTGCCAGCAGTTTAAGAGGAGATAGAGTTGAGGTTGTGAAGCATATAATAGGATAGAACGGAAGTATCTTAAAATTTGACGTATATTTAATATCCTGGCCTCCAAATCCCACACGATTATTCTCTTATATAAGTATTCAACGACTCGAGTAACTTACTTTGATTTTCCAAGCAATATTTGAGGTTTAAATCTACATCTTGGAATAATTCATCCAAACCTTAACACCCTCACTCGCTTCCGCTAGCAAGGATTGACCTGCATATGTAAAAGAATATGAGTGGTGGAAGAACTAAGGTTCGGGACAATGTTAAGGGTATACATGCATGTGTGACGTCGGTAGTTAAAATCTGGGGTAATTTTCGAGTCCCTGGAAGAGAAGCATCGATATCTATATCTATCAACAATTTCACCAATTGCCATGCTACACAATTCACTATGCGTGTTTCAATTATCTTTTCCTCCTGCGTATATTTTCTCTGGATCGTTAGGGTTGGCGCTCTAATACAGAGACAAGAAGTCGTCCAAAGCTACAATGTTTACCGCAATGCTAGTTCCGCAACTACACCTCTACAAGTTGGCAATGGTAATTTTGCATTTGGTGTCGATGTGACGGGGCTCCAGACCTTCCATCCTTTTGCAACCATGTCAACATGGGGTTGGCATAACTTCAGTTTGCCAACAACTCCAAATCAAACATCTGTGGAAGGTAAGGCCTGATTATTGATTAAATTTGTTGGAATACGAGCTTGTTAACAAATTGAAGACTTTACCGGTTTGGACTGGTGGTCCCATGGACGGCTTGTGAATTATGACCAGCCCAATCCAGCTGAGGCTGATATATCAAATTGGCTAATCCAGAATCCTCAACGCTTGAATCTGGGTAATATTGGTTTTTGGTTCGCGAACGCGAATGTTACGGAAGGTGACTTGGAGAGGAAAAGTCAGGTTCTTGATTTATGGAACGGCGTAATCACTTCAACGTTTCTGTACAATGGCAGCCAAGTGCGTGTTGAGGTATCAGCTGCGTCAGACGCTGATATTGTCATGATTAATGTAGAGTCTGAACTGCTTAGTACCGGCTCCTTAGGTTTGTTTTTTGACTTTCCATATTCAGATGTCAACAAATTCGATGCGCCATTTGTCGGCGTGTGGAACGTCAGCAGCAAACACTCCACAATTCTTGATGCTACGGACAACGAGGCCGTTATCCAACATACTCTAGACGACACTAGCTACTGTTTTACCGCGAGATGGGAAGGAAAAGGTCAGGTATCGGGTCCCAAGGAGGGTACGCATCGATACTTTCTCACAACTCCAGGATCCAGCAATTTGAAAATGACAGCGACGTTCTTGGATGATGCAAGCTGTGGTAAAGCTGGAAACATAAGTGCACCATCTGTGGCTAATCTTACCGATAGCTCTAAGACGTGGTGGCAGACTTATTGGGAATCGGGAGCATTCATTGACTTGAGTTCTGTTGACTCCACAAATGCCACTGAGCTCCAGCGACGAACTATCCTATCTCAATATCTGTTAGCGGTCAATTCAGCTTCGGACTTCCCACCTCAAGGTATGTCATTTAGACTAGTAACGAGATGAGATTTCCTTCGAAGATTTGCTGATTGTCTCAGAATCTGGTCTTGTGAATAATGGGTGGTATGGAAAATTCCACGTTCGTATTCCCAAACCATTTTTTTAATATCTTTCTATGATGAGCCTAGTTTGGCTCGGAACAATAGCTAAGAATCATGCGTGTAGCTTGAGATGGTCTTCTGGCATCTTATGCATTTTTCCCGATGGAATCATTTTGACCTTGTTTGGCGAAGCATGCCAGGAATGTATGAGCAGTTCCTTGAATCTTCGCTCGACAGGGCCAAACTTCAAGGATATGAGGGCGCCCGATGGGGAAAAATGACCGATCCGAGCGGCCGTAGCGCGCCTGGGGGCATCAACTCTCTTTTGATCTGGCAGCAACCGCATCCGATGTACTTTGCCGAGATCGAATACCGATCGTTCCCGAATGAAACGACACTTGAAAGATGGGATGAGGTATTGACAGCCACAGCAGATTTTATGGCATCATTCGCGTGGTATAATGCTACTACTGGAGTCTATGATTTGGGTCCACCAATGTATCCCGTCTCTGAGAATACGAATCCAAATGCGACAATCAACCCAACCTTTGAGCTGGCGTACTGGACATTGGGTCTTGATGTAGCTATGAGCTGGAAAGAGCGTCAGGGGAAGTCTATCCCTGAGAATTGGAAGAACGTGCGGGAAAATCTTGCTCCCCTGCCTATCGCCAACGATACATACCCCGTGTACGAGGGTATTCCTAACATGTGGACAGACAATGAAACAACATCGGATGTGAGTGATCTTGAAGTTACATGATCTATACACCCAAAATTACAAATTGCTAATCCTGACCCCAACGACAGCATCCAGCAATGGCCGGTATATATGGATGGCTCCCACCCCCTAGCTCCCCTCCCCTCAATATGACCGTTGTTAGTAACACTGCCTCCAAGATCCACTCTCTTTGGGATTTAGAAGATTCATATGGTTGGGACTTTGCTCTACTGGCCATGAACTCTCTCCGTCTAGGCGACAGAGACCAAGCAATAGAGTACCTGTTACATCCAATCTTTCAGTTCGACGACGCTGGATATCCCGTAGGAGGGTCGCGGGTGCCGACTCCGTACTTCCCGAATGCGGGGGGATTGATGCTTGCATTGGCAATGATGGCAGGGGGGTGGGATGGTGAGCCTGGAATGCATTTCCCCGAGGGTTGGGATGTCAAAGTGGAGGGATTTGTGCCGGGTTTGTAGGAAAGTGAGTGAAGATGGATCTGAATGTTGAGAACATTAGGCATAGTGTAGAGTATGGTGGGTAGTACAAAATGTAGCCCTCAAGAATCAGGTTTACTGTGATGCAGTAGCTTGAAATTCTGACTATCAAGCCACCACCATGAGCCACACACGCGTATAATGATGATTAATCATCAACTTCCAGAAATTTTCAGATACTTCCATTATTCCACAGCTCCACCACTCCCAAGCTTATAATAAGTTTACCTTACTTGTTACCTAAGTAGGCAACATTGCCAATGCGATCCTTACAAATTTCCCTCTCACATACGAGTAAATTAATTAACATTGATACATTAATAATTCCATCGAATCATGCTTGGTGATGCTTCATAATTGCCTACTCCACGGGTCGGCATGTACGAATGGGATACCGAACAAGCTGGCTGGATCACCATTCGATTTCTTGATTTCTAATCGTGCTCATCATCGTGAATAGTAATCATCGGCTTCCTCATTCTGACCCTTGCCTTTGTTGGTGCATCATGTGTTGCTTTTCTTCGCAGTATATGTAGTAATTGTGTTTGTTCTCTCTATTTTTGTCTTCTTTCTCTTCATTTTCTCGTACAATCTGATGTTCAAAGCGACGTTGCCCAGAATGACCAAATTTGATATTGCGATTGTTTCCGACACCGTCTGCCCGTGGTGTTATGTTGGAAAGCAAAAGCTCGAGCAAGGAATCACGGCATACAAACAGCGACATCCTGATTCCAATGATACATTCAGTATCACATGGCGTCCATTCTACCTTGCTCCAGAAGCGCCTAAAACAGGTAAGCAATTGCTCTCTTTTTTAATGCACATTTTCTGTCAATTAGATGTTCTGAAATTAATTATCATGGACAGGTGTGGATAAACGAGCATGGTACCTTGCTCGCTTTGGAGAAGAGAGAATGACAGCAGCTTTCGGCCGACTTGCCCAGATTGGAAAAGATGTTGGTATCGATTTTAGTTTTGGGGGAAAGACGGGAGCGACGAGAACTAGTCATCGCCTTATTCAATTGGGAAAGACAAAGTCGCCCGCCATGCAAACGAAAGTAGTGGAATCATTGTTCAAGTCGTACTTCGAAGAAGAAGGCGATATCACTAGTCATGAAGTATTACGTAATGCCGCAGTACGAGCTGGCTTGGACGAGAAGGAGGTCAATGAATGGTTGGAGAGTGAGAAGGGAGGAGCAGAGGTTGATAGGGAGGTTGAAGAAGCGAGGAGGAATTCGATTAGCGGGGTACCGAATTTCACTATTCAGGGAAAATATGAGATTGGAGGTGCCCAGGACTCTGCAGTATTCTTGAGGTTGTTTGAGAAGATCAAGGAGATGGAGGAATCGTCGAAAGCTTAGGCAAGATGTAGCTGGGAACATTGATAAAGAGGATTAGAAAAATTTAGATGATCATACCCACCTGCATGGCAAGCTTATTAGGCACAAAGAATGAACGATGACGATGTTGAAACTCGCAAATTTTCTGCAGAATCATGAAGCAGCCACAACTATCCATCCACATAATTATCAGCCACAGCCAGGCCACATCTGCATTCCAAGGTTTCGCGCATATTATGTGGCACAAGAACACCTGGAATAACCTTATCTATTACAAGCAAGGTGAAGTCAGATCCAAGATTCTCCAGGACAAAAACTCCCCTTATCTAATTGTACCGCGATTCTATAGTGCAATCAGTAATGGTCCAGTACTCCAATTCTTCCAAATCGGAAATGAGCTCCACAACATCGTGAGGTGAGTTGGAATATCATTTCCTACTTCCTTCCGTGGGGTTATCAAAATAGGGGTTTGTGTTCGTTTCTATACGTTCATACGGTCTGGCCATTCGATCGACCTATTGACCGGTAGTTTCATGAGTATTAATATGTCCTGAGATCTGGATGAAGCTCCGCTCAAGCGTATTCGTGTAAGTAGTCGACCAACAAAGCTCAGGTAGCTTATTAACAACCTCCGGCTGTTGAATCTCGGTACTTACTTATTACTAATTAACCTCCGTGAATCGATGGTACTGAAGCTCAGATTCGTATTCACAGTTCGGGTGAGGAATCATCCGTATCCGGAAACTGACCTCTACATCTCCAAAGTAAAGTTCAGACTACAGTAGTATCGACAATACTTTTATATAAACACCTCACAGATTTGAAAATCAACAAACTAGAGTCAAACAATCAGCGACATCTTCGAGCAAAATTATTCACATCACAACTAATCAACATGGTTGACGGGCAAGGATCTAACAAGGTAGCCATCGTGACGGGATGCGCAAGTGGGATGGGGCTCGAGACAACGCGGTTGTTTTTGAGCCGTCAATATAAGGTATTAGGTGTCGATGTGAATGAGATGGATCATACTCTGTTGGATAAGGAGAACCAGGAAATGGTGAGTGTATATTGATTGAAGCTTCTGGAAGCTATATCGCTTTTCGCGGGCGTGGGTCGTATAGGAGAAGAAATATCAAATACTGATATATGGATCTGAGTAGTTCCAATTTCATAGAGGAGATCTGAGTAAAGATGGAGAGTGCGATGAGCTTGTGAGAATCTGTGTTGCTCGATTTGGGTAGGTACTCTCCTCTTTTTCCTGTGGGCTTGAACTATCAACCACACACATACATTCAACCCGCTTTCAAAGACACTAAAAGAACGTCTAGCGATACCATTGACGTTCTGGCCAATATAGCTGGTGTGATGGACTCGATGGCCTCTGCTGATAAGGTCACGGATGGTGATTGGGATCGCGTCATTGCAATCAATCTCACGGCTCCTACGAAACTAATCAGGGCTGTTCTACCTTTCATGAGAGCTAAGAAGAATGGTGTCATCATAAATTTATGTAGTAAAGCTTCATTGAGTGGTGCTGCGGCAGGAGTTGCTTACACAGCTTCTAAGCATGGATTGGTTCGTAGATTCCGGTTAAGAAGCATAAATTTTGGGAGCTAATCATGCTATAGTTGGGTGTGACCAAGAATACTGCATTCAGGTTCAGGGATGAAGGTATCAGATGCAATGCTATCTGTCCTGGCGGTCAGAATCACCTTCTTTCAAAGATAAACTCCTTTGGTAACCCTCACTAACGCATATTACAGGTGTGATGACCAATATGGCCAGCTCGATGAACGTAGAGACCCTTGATCAAGAAGCGGCCGCTGTATGGGGGTAAGATCTTTCTGGGTCATTCATTCCCCCGTCTTTTTTATTGACAACATTATAGACCAGTTATCGCTTTGCACATGAAGCCTGGCGAAATGCCCAATGTTTCCGTTTCAGCAATTGCTGAAGCAATCTTGTTCCTCGCAAGCGATGGGGCGAAGTCTATCAACGGTGTTGCACTTCCTATCGACAATGCCTGGAGTACGATCTGATCAATTTGTAATTCTGGAATCGTTGGAGTGTGTCGGAACAAAGAGTTAGGGACATGGTATGGGACAGCCAATGCACAACAAAATCATTGCTTGCCACTGAATGAAGTAAGTTGGTTCTATGCCCTCACTATGGCTTACTCTCATCAACTTTTGGGTCAAGACTCGGCGGAAAACTATGCTGCGATTCTTCAGGGGGAATTCTGTATCTTTGATCGTGTAGTATGCATGTATACCCTGCCTGTCAAGGGTGCAGCAAATGTGTTTATATATAGCGAATTTATTCAACAATCAGTTTTTTGCTGCCTCTTCTTCACTTCTTGGCTGTCAGGTAAAACACTATTTCTTTACATGCAATTCCAATACCAGATCTCTGGGATTTCAAGGAAAATCAAGATTATATTTATTGTAAGATCACTCAATTAAATAAGTACATGCGAAGATATAGTGATTAACTATGGGAGATGGAAGACCATGAATATTGACTCCTTCTAAAAGGGTTGAAATTACTTGCCTTGTCAAATTCACTTTTTTATGGACTTTTAACAGACCCACTCATCTCGCGAGCGCTCTCACAATCCAACCAGTCACCACCTCACCGTCGTCGCTTGATCTGCGGCGGTTATCATTACCGCGTCAAAAGAATAACCTCACACTCTACCTCCAACACAAAAAGGTTGGCAAAAGAAAAAAGTGTATATATTATACCTAGTATAAAAAGTGCAAAAGAAATAACACACTTACATTGTTTATGAGCACTCATTATGGTTAGTGGGGTATAGCAACAGCTGTGTAGCAAGTTATGGGTATAGCAAGCTTTGTGTAGCAAGTCGACCACTTGGCCGTTGAACCAAAGAACCACTTGGTAATTTGGTTCGAGGTTAACGAGATTGTTTGGGGTTATATTGGAGAGAAGCGAAAGTGAATATGGAGGGGTTAGGTTGATAGGGTGATGGACTCTCGTCGCATCTATTTCTTCACTTTCGGGCCCGTATTGATCCGTCTTTTGAAAAGCGGTAAGGAAACACCCCTTATGGCATCCTCAAGACCTTTTTGCTGGATCCTGAAACCTCTTCTTAACATTAATTAATACGTATTGACTGAAGAAACGCCTGCATTAAAACTCTTCTAGTAGCATACCTACTTTGCATGACTTGTGTCTTTTTTTGTTTTTGCACGCCACATCTCTCCCTTCTCTATACCTACAAGTATCGCACACAAACAGCTTGCATTCCAGTTGTCCAAATGGCTGGAGATGGAGACGAAGTACCGCGTCTCCTTCGAGATCGTCATATGAAAGCTGTAAGAGATAAATTGCATCAGCCACCAACAGGTATGTCCTTTTTTTTCACATTTCTTAGTTCTGCACCATTCATTATAATTTCAAAAATCAAGAACTAACAAAGCCAAATCAGTCAATGAACTCCGGGCCATCGATGCACTTCCACTTGAGCCTCGAAAGAACCTTAACGACACCTCGCCAAATGGTCAAAGAATCTATGAAAATTTGAAAACATTTGAGAAGACTGGCTATGTTGAAGGACTTGAAGAAGCTGGAAGACTCTTATGGGCGCAGATATTTTCGGAACCAGATTTCAGCCAGGAGCCCTGGGGGGAACCATTTTCAGCTGTCAGGAACATTGCGGCACGTGGGATCAGTGAAGTTAAATACAGGGCCAGTCAACATCCTACAAGAACACCAAAAGAAAAACCTTTGCAACGGACGTCTGCAGAGAAAGTTGTTTCTATTAACGCTACTTCAAATGCTTTTGCTGGATCTCCTCAGAAGCCTTGGATGACAAGGGGTGTTTCGATATCACCGACTCCTCGAAGTGCTAGTATTTCATCAGTTGATAATGAAAACAACAACGAGCCTGTTAATGATCACTTCCAATCTCTCGATGCACAACTAGTCTCATCAAGGTTTGCAGAATCTGGTCAGCAAACTCAAAATAGCACATCTACATTTTCCACCCCAGTTCCTGGAGGTCCGCCAAACATCCATGGCGGCGGTACTTATATGCCATGGCCACTTCATCAAAAAGCTCAAGAATATCGATATGCAAGCCCATATTCAATCCAAGCCTCTACAACATCTATGCCGTATGTATCGGAAAGAGGAGGACCAGCACGGGACATAATGTCCCGTGCCAATGTCCCTTCAAATAGTGATGGTGAATCAAGAGTCCCAGTACAGCGACCAATTTCTCATTCTCATTACACCTCAAATTTGAAGAGTGAATTGACAAATTGTAACTCATCAATGGGAAATTTTCTTCATGCCCATACGTCTCATAAGTCATATCCCTCCGTAACCTTGGAAACGAATCGGTTCAATCAAACCACCATTTCAAACTCGACTCTCCAAAACTTCCACTGGGGACATCAAACTTCCATGATGCCGTCTCCTGAAGATTATTCTGAACACTCCCCTCTTTCTTCCTCAAACAGAAACCCTCTACGGCCATCTAATAACGCAGGGTATCAAAATCGACAGATTACAAGCTCAACTGGCAATACATATGACCCTACAAGTCCTCCCTTTCATCCGGCCATATCAGCTGAGGGACAACAGCTCTTTCTCCTACGCAAAGAAGAAGAGAAAGCAGAGCTTGCACGCATAACCTCGAATATCCATAATTCGCTATCAACACTACCTGATAATCAGGAAGATTCGAGCTCGACAATAGTTGCTGTAAATGCCTCAAGAAGCACGTCCACAACTGGCCATAGAACCCAACTTGCTACACCAAGCGCTTCTATGCAGCAAAGTCCTTTGTCTGATACTTCTGCTGTGGCACCAGGCCAATCGAGTAACAATCCTTTTGTCATTCGTGACAATATGGGATTTATACGTACGTTTCAGCCTGAATCTGGTTTGTAATGGATATAACTATCCTCAGCATTAAGTTCACAAAAAAATACAGATCAAGACATGAACTTCGCTCCAAACAATCCTCTGCCAATGAGTTTGAGAAGAATCACCAGATCTATCTCTAGCTCTACCACTACGCCAATTTTACCTTCTCCCAAATCCATCAAAGCCAGAACTACCTTTCCAAATAAAGGCGATCTTCAATTTGGAATGTCGATTCCCGAAAACCCACTGCCAGGTACAATCCTCAGCACTAGAACCCACAATACCCTCTCGGTTCACAATGCCAAGAAGAATAGCATGGAAAAAGCATTCATTCCTACATCTCCAGTGTCCGCCCAAGTAGATGGAGCATCAGATTCTGCATCAAGTATTACGATCTGACCATTTACTCTAGACTACCTACTAAAGATTTAAATTTAGATACCGGCGTTCAAGTACATTGCATTCCAGATTTATCACCACAGCAAGAATCATCCTACTCGAGCGCCTCCTCAAACTTCACCATCGAATTTATCCACTTCGACCCCATGAGAGATTACGACAACGACGATAATGCGTACACAGAGAATCAGATCTCTGTCTCCAGGGCCTATATAACCCATCCCGCTCAACCACCACACAACCTCTCTCATCCCGCCCCAACCCGTCCTTCACCCCCACCACTCCACCTCCGCCCCCACACCCCAGAATTTCTCCTCTTCCCACCCACCGCCGCCTCATCCTCCAAGCAAATCTGGCCACCACCTCCCCCCGAAATCCAAGGCTACCGTCAATACACCTTCGTCCGCGACCGCATCTCCCTCAACATGAAAGCCAAACGTCGCACGGAAATCGATCTCGATACAGGAGAGTATCGATATAGCATGGATAGTAAGGAGACGAGTCGCAGATACAAGATGGATGGGACGCGTATTCGCACTAGTTCGCGATATTTTCATGAGAAGAGGATTGCGAAGAAATCAAAGGAGAAGGTCGAGGAAGAGAGGGTGGATGAGATTGTGAGGAAGGTGGAGAGTGTGGAGAAGGGGGTTGAGGAGATGAGAAGAGAAGAGGGAGATGCGTTGTTGGAGTTGTTGAGTGGTGGGTTCTTGCCTTTGTGAAAGGGCTTTGGTTTTTGGTTTTCGTTGGGTTGTGGATAATTGGTGACTGGGGGTGGTGGATTTTTATGGGACTCGTTGACTCATGTTCGATAGATGTGTTTCATGCATTCACTCTAGGGTTTCCTCAGTGTTGAGGACTTTTCTTGGTCACATTAGATACCCAGTAGTGATAATCAATAAATTGATCAACGGACAAATGAATAAGAGTAAAATGTGAAACATACTGGCCAGTTTACTTTGGTATACCATTCCTTTATGTCAGTATTAATTCCTTGTTTCGGTGTGTGAAATCAGGCTCAGGAGAATGATCTAGAAGAGTATATGGGAATGGTCAGGACTTGCGTTTTTATTGCTACGTTAATCTTGTTGGACTGCTCAATATCACAAATTCGACTTGACATACAGCCTGAATAGCCACGCATACACACATTGAGGAATTGAAATAATAATTGAGGGATACTACAAAAGATACAGTCTATAGAGAAACGAGGTATATAACGAATAAATCTTTGACTTTTTCACAGACCGATGTCATCAAACCAAGCCGTCTTCTCCGACACCAACCCTAAAAACACATAAGAAAACGAACAGACTCAAACAACTTCCTCAGACCCCTCCTAACTCACACCTCTTTACTTTTGAACATAATGTTGCATCTCCACATCTGCTTTCTTTTCCGATATGAATGCCATTACCAACCTCCCAACAATCGTCTTCTTCGCAATTCTCAACACCACATTTTCCCCTCCTGCTTTTTGATTCTGTTGTTGTGTTTGTCTCTGTCGATTTTGTCGACCAAGCGGCTCATCACTATCCGAAATTCCTGGAAGCCGTTGCATCTCTGCATCTGCAACCACGTCTTTGGGTTTAACTTTCAACGTGAGTCCAATTGCCAAATAGACAACCACGACAGCTAATTCCTCAAGCAGATCCATACATAACAAGACCGTGACGCTTCCATTGAAAGCATTGAATTTCGTAGAGTATGACACGAAAGTTGAGAGAACAGAATACAAGAGTCTAACAAACAGGAATGGCAACGCAATGACAATCCCCAACAAAATCCTCTTCTCTCCATTTTCCGCATGTGAGATTGAGAAACTGGTGAGGATTGTGGTGGCCATAATTGCCACAAACGAGACAATAAACAAGATGTTGGAAATCTTGCTCTCCGTTCCCGGAACCCATTTTCCAGTCGAAGTGTATGCACCACTTGCGTTAATTCCACCCACAATACCAAGTATCAACCCGACCACTGTGACTATCTCGATGAGTTTCAGCATGCTAGGTTGGACGAGCGTATGGGTATTTCGATTGATGCTGTCTAAAATGCGACTTAAGAGTCCTAGGGTAGAGAGTAGCAAAGGCGATAAGCCGATGGTTTGCAGGATAAGTGCGCCAGTGTAGAGAGATACTGAGGGAGATGATATGGCGGCGAGAGACATGCAGGGACCGATGATTCTAGCGAGACAGAAGACTATGAGGAAGTACCAGCCTGCACTGCGGCCAAATCCATGGCGGAAAGCGAGGAAGACAGAGAGGAAGAAGGAAGGGATATAGACGACTAGTTCACCAATTTCAACGCCGTTACGATAGGTAATGGTCATAATTTGTCTTTGGGTCGACGAAGTGCTAGAATAATATAGGAGGTATATGACCTTTAACTAGAGTTTGTGTAGCAGAGAGTAGAGAACAAATAACTGATTATATGGAAGGAATTAACAAACAACATATTAACAAGAAGTCCCAAACAATATATATACTCTTCCATCCTCAACATTTCTTAACTGATCTGGGCTATCCCAGACTTTGATACTCATCACACATCCGAAAAATTGAAATCCTACCACCAACTTAACAATTCCCTCATCGAGAAAAGTGCAACCCATGGTAAGGTTGAAAACAAACCCTAATTAGGCATGCATGTAGTTGAAAACGTGGCTGATATAAGCGTAAGCTCAGCCTCCGATGATTAAGCTTTCGGCTAACGACCACACAGACGGGTTTGCAGATCAACTTTGTGCTATGTCAGATTGGGAATGCACTGAGTTTGTTGTCAGTGGCTATGTATACGTGGGGAGAAAAAGGGAAAATGTCGAGTTTAGTAATTGATTCTTTATGCGAGCAGGAGAATGAACTTTGGCTGATTGAAGAATAAACGACAGGGGTGAGATAGAAGCGAGAGTAGAGAAAAGTTATAGAACTAGACAATTTACGTCTTTAAAGAAGTGTGTATAATTATTGCCTATACGACCAATATATATGCCCGTTCTTACGGTCGAGCCCGTCTAAATGGAGTTTTCATAAGCCTTCTATTATAGTTACGCAGAAAGAAGCCTTGTCAATACTTGCCTGCGATTGAAATTTACTGCCTTACATGCCATTCACTGATGTGCTTTCGGCTTAGAATATATATATAAATTCCTACCGTATATCAAAAAACATATATATATATATAAAAGAGATGAAGATTTCCTATTGATATGATTTCAGATTAGTAGACCTTTTTTTCTCTGTAAAATGGACCATGAACCGTACTGAAACGTCAAGCCTATTGCCAATGGCCATAAAATTGACAGACGAATCTTTCTATCATCACATAAGTTGCAGAAAAAGATGTAGTGACCAATTTCTATGTTCGTTTGCATAATGTTGAGAGGATGAAATTTGTTTGCGTCTCAGAATTGCTCTGTAGAGTGGGTTTATAAACACACGATCCAATCTTTGATATAAGATACTCATGGTCAACCAGAAAGATTTAATCTCAAGCTTCACCAATAAACCACACGAATCGATATATCGACAAGGGCATGGCTTTCTGTATATGCGATTTGTTGCCCGAAGAATTTGATTGTGGATATTTTGGTGTAGATACTAGTTTTCTATCTCAACTAACAAGTGCACTGGCAGGAGGGATAATTTTGAGACTGAAACAGAATTCGCTCATCTTAGTGCTATCCAAAAGAGGCCTTGTAAGCCTAGAAGAAGATCTTGAGATCTGCAGATACGCCTAGCGTTGCTGCTGTGTGAAAAGATCAACCTTTCCTACTTGTCATCAAGAGGTATTTTCGCTGTCTAGGCCATTTTCAATGGAGCGACTCCAGGAATAAGGAAGCCGTGATCGCACTGCGACGTAGCATTTGAGAATCTGTAGTAAAAGATAAAAAATTGTAGGAGGGAGGATGTCAGATTTTCAGGCCCATGGGCACAAAAAACCTGTAATCAGAGAACAAGGACCGGAAATATGCCATAGCAGAATTGGTGAATCATCTCAGCAAGCAAATAGTCGGTTATTGGAGTTGCGAGCCTTTTCATGGGACCATTCTTGAGAGATGGTGATGTGTGTAGAATATGTATAGAACCTCTGGGAAAGAAATAGAGGAGCTAAACGACCCAGAGAGCTGTAGTGGCTTCGAAAGAAGTGACCAGTCATTTGGGAGACAAAATGCACATGGCACAAAATGTCTGGAGACACCCCCGCCAAAATCGAAGTAGGATATACACCACCTTTTGGAGTCTATACAGCTATAGATGATGATTCTCGCATAAATTCGTCGTCGTGTGGAGATTTAAACCAGTTTTTGAGCTGCTCCATTTCGGGATGAATCATTCGATATCATATTGCCTCGGAGTATATCTTTGTCCAAGTCAATATACGGCCTTAACGGATATAGGAATATTGAGTCATCCCGAGTAAGCACCATCACCAGTCAAAATCAGATGAAGCGATCCTTTGAGCCCTCTTTCATGTGATGAATAGGCAGACATTATCGTCGCTAGTTGAATGAACTCCGAGGTTTATTTCTCCATGTACGGAATTCGGAACTCTTGCCCATGATATCGCAAAAGGTATTGTGCCATTACAATCAGTGGTCACTGCATTAATTCCATGTTGGCATTTACCTTATTGGATGGATCCAAAATAAGATGTACCTCAGTGACCTTCGTTTGTCATTGTCGTAGAAAGGATGGTAAAAAAAAAAGATGTTAATTTTTGACCTGTATGCTAATTATGGTGTTGGTAAGTCGGGGCTTTTGAAGCCCGAAATTTCAAGACAGCAAACCCATTGTTGAAAAGGCAACAGTCGTAAACCAGACCAATGAATCATCGGGACAGGCAATTACTCGGAGATAATCAAGATCTTACAACCGCGATTTTCATCGACATTCAATATTTTTCGGTACCGTCAAATGATACCCAAACCTTTAAGCCTCTGTTCCCCTAGCCTCGCTAGCTATAGACGACAGAAGCGAGCTTACTGTACCGGTGTCTAAGCTTCAAGAGTGGACCAGGTCCGTAATCCTGGGAGGTGCCACGCGGTCCATGCAGAAGTATCACTCAAACCAAATTAGGAATGCAGTGCGAGGCCTCTCACAATTCATAATTTTTGCAGCGAGAATATTCCTTTTTAGGAGCGCAAATCTTGCCTTTTCAGCAATTCTGCCCTGACCGCCATAACATGCGGACCTGTTGACTGGCGTCGACATTGTTCAATAGGAACAGAAGCCTGTTCAAGACCGTTGAAATAGCGTGCCTGAGCTGATTTGAGTAATTCAAGCTGCGGCGCAGTCAACTGTATCTGCGTTATCGTCATCCGAAGCTTCAAATTGTTCTGGCGCTAGAAGCATTTCCTTGGGGCTGATGTACTTGCAATTCACTCCAAGCAAGAATGTCGGAATATCCAATATGAATGACCGTGGTAAGAATTGTACAAGAAGCTTCCTATTCTCCCACCTATTGTCGGAATTATGTCAATCTTCAATCGTGTTTGTGGAAGGAATTTCTTAGTCGTCGCCCATTATGGTTTATTGTGGAAAGCCTTCGAAAGGGTGTGCAAATTGTAGAGAGAGAAAGATTCGTGTACGTGGAAACCCCCGACCTTTAATACGTTCTGCAACGGTTGGTAATGCCCAGGCTACTAATGCAAAAAGGCTCAACATCACTGAGACTACACACCCTATTTGGGTTGCAATTTCGCTCAAACGAGGAAAGGAGTGCGAGATGACTAATCATTTGTGTCGTATAGTGTGGGCAGGAACAACCAACCTGCACGAATTGTGCGAAAGCAAGTAAAACGTGTCCAGGTTATCGGAATATGCTTGATTTCACTTTCCGAAATGAAAGTTCCGCTGTCATTGAGAAAGCCAGAGCCAAGGAGAAGGCTAGAAAACTTAAAGCTAGCGAAAAAGAGCAACGATCATCCAGACCATCTAGTGCCACTAGAACAAAAGGAACAAGTAGAGCCTCCTCGTCGAGTGACCGGAGACTTTCAAGTCAAAGTATTTCGGCATCCTCATCGAACTATGAAGATGACGACGAATTTGAGTTGAACGAAATCTTAACGGCTCCGCGGCCAAGGGCCGCATTGGCACCATCAATTATCGAGCAGGGTACCTCATACTTCATCGCCAACTTTGTGGCTGGAGTATCCGGACCATCACACGGACATTTCAACTATGTGAAGGACCTTTGCCGCAATGGTGGTCTAGATGAAGCTTTATCTACAAGCATGACGGCTGTCGGTCTTGCTAGTTTTGCTAACAGAACCAAATCACCTCAGTTACTAGGTGAAGCTCGTCATGAATATATGATTGCGCTAAGGCGTGTCAATGGTGCACTTCGATCTCCCTCAGATGCTGTCAAAGATAGCACATTACTATCTATCATGGTATTAGCCGTATTCGAAACAGTAACATGTACCAATCGTTGTCTTTAAAGGCATGGACCGAACACATCAAAATGGAGCCTCGACGCTTATTAAGCTTCGAGGCCCTTCACAGTTCAAAACACGAGTGGGGGTTGGTCTGTTCATGCAGATAACAGCTCATCTCCTCATAAGCGCGGTACAGCGAGAAATCCCGATGCCACAAGAGATTATGGCGCTACGAGCCACAGTTTATAAACAGCTTGACCTCTGGGATCCCGCTTTCAGAATACTGGCTACTCTAGACAAATTTACGTACTTTAGATCCGATCTCAGAACCGGCAAATCAGGCGATAGTGGACATATCATTGCCGCCGCTCTTGCTCTCGACGAAGAGTTACAACAAATATTTGCTAAGGTACCACCTGGCTGGGAAGTCGAGACTGTGCAAGCTGGGGAGAATAAAGCTCCAGAGATCGTCTTCAAGGGTTCTTACGACATATATTACGACTATTGGATAGCGTAAATATGGAACTCGATGCGAAATTCTCGAATCATGCTCAATGAGGTGATTAGACAACACATTCTTGAAGGTTTTGATGCCATACCCCCACGTTTTATATCTATGGGCTACATGGCTCAATATCAGTTGAGCACAGATACACTAATGCACATGCGCGATGGAATTTTACGCTCAGTACCCCAATGCCTGGGCTATGTGAGTCGCAAACCGTCAACTTGGACTTCATCTCCCGGTCACTCCACACCTCCATCCCGCACCCCATCACCTCTCAATAACCTCCCACCTTCAACTCCCAATACAATCAGCAATCTCCTCTCCACTCTTTATCAAGATGCCTTCGTCCCTGGTATTCCCTCCATTCCAGCTGAGACTGGCCTCACACCCCCCTCTTTCTCTTTTCCTGCAGCCGGCGCCTATTTCCTCGTCTGGCCACTCTATATCGCAGCCGTATCTCGCGTTACTTCACCCGAGGACCGCAACTTCGCCTGTACCGCACTCCGCCGTCTAACCAGCGATATGGGTATTGCGCAAGGAGCAGCCCTTGCGCATTTCATTGAAACGAGTCCACGCATGCACAATTCTGTAAAGAGTAATGGGAAAGAATTTGAGAATCGGGTGAAAAATAGTACAGTAGGGCTTGGCAAGAGTATTATCGATGGGGATAAGATGTCGAAGGATATGATTAAGAGAGCGGGACCTTTGCCAGTCTATACTTATACAAGGGGAATTAATGAGATTGAGGTCTGAAGGGGTGAAGTTAATTGTTTTGGCATTTGAGATGAAGACGCCGCGACTATTCCTACTAAAACAGGGGCAGTGAGAATGAAGAACTGGATTTGCAGGAGCGGCATTCATCAATGACAATCAATCATTTATCAAGTAATTTGGAGATTGATACATGTAAATATAGTCCATAGTATAAATTCTATAGATGAATGCTTTGTTAGAATAATACATCAGTACAAATGCTATGACAAATCCCCCGAGCTTACAATTGTAAATGCCATTTCCTTCTTCCTCAATAATACCCAACGCCGACCCATTATGATACATGGTAAAAATCTCGCTTAATCTGAGTCCGAATCTTTGTGTGCATCTTTTGTCCCCTTTCCACCCACAAGTTTCTTTCCTGCCTCTGAATCGTCATCATCGTCATCTGACCAGCGGTCACCATCTTCTCCGACTGCAAAAATTGTTTCTCCATCAAGACTTTCTCTTGGAATCTCCTTTGCGGTGTTAGCTCCTGGAGGAGGATCATATCTTGCTCCCTCTTGGCCGGGTTGTGTTCGGTCACCTCTGCGAGCTGCAGAGTTCTCAATGTCATCTTCGTCATCATCTTCAGCGCCAAAATCGGCGATCTCAAATCCCTCGTCGTCTTGCGCTAACTCGTCACTCATAGCAAACCTTCTATTGTTTGCACTTGGCCTCCATACCCAGGCAACAAACGCGACGTCCATCAAATAGACAATATTAAGCCAGCCGTCAAGAATGAACCATCTGGATTTCCAGTGGAAAGGAACAAAGTCAGGATCTGAAGCCGAGGCGAAAGTAAACGAGTTGAAGAAAAAGAAGCCGAATATGACGATAATCGAGAGCAGAATACACCACCATAGCTTGCGATACATGCCTGCCTTCGTTGTTTGTTTGCGGTCATTCAAATCTTTCATGGTCAAATTGAGGGAATTGAGAGTCCAGACGTAAAATGCTGTAAGAGTTCCGGCCAGGGGGAGAATGACAAACAGTACCAGTGGACCTAGCCATAAGTTAGTATATAAGTTTTTTTTTGTTAATAAGAGAAGGTCTTACCAGCGTGCTCGGGAGTGATTGTCAAGCTCGCAATTGAATAAATCAAGCCAAAGACAAAATGGGCTCCAGCGAGATAGCGAACATAAACCATAGTCTTGCCTAAACTAGGCTTGACGACACCATAACCCATGCAGACAATAAGTAGCAAGAAGAACGAAAATGAATTACGACCTGCATTAAGTACAGCAACAATGATCATCATTGCTTTTGAGCCAATATTGCTGCCAGATCGATTGAGATAATCTACATAGGTTAGCGTTGTCCGGAAAGAACTGCAAAATCGACTTACCATAGAAGCCCCAAGTCATCAGCATTTCGACTATCAAAAAGACAATGATTGCTGTGATGTAGTTCTGTACGGGTACTATTGAAATGTGAGTATAGATATGAAAGACTCGACAGAGGATACTGACGAATATCTTCTCGATGTTGCACATAGAGAAATGCCCAAAGACTGTTCATCAATAATTAGCTTCGGCAAAAATCAATAGGGGAACAGCTTGACCTACATTCCTATAACAGCGTACACAATTGTGATAATACCGTAAAATGGCAGTTTTGGTATTTGTGCCGCTGGGAGCTCCCCATAGGCATTCCGGAATTCTACAATCGCAGTATATTTAACATTTGAAGGAGAATAGCCCGTTGTACCAACACAGTAGTAGCCAGTCTTCTTGATAGGATAATTTATTGGTGGGCCGGTGCTGTTGAGATGAACGGCTCCAGTGTAGATTTGACTGATCGACTTTTCAGTTGCGTTTGGCGCAAGGAGGAATTGACCAGTTTGGTTACTATTACAGAAACCATTGCTGATATTCTCTGGATCGCAAATGAATTCTTTCTAAATCCAGGTATCAGCGGATGATGAAAGTGAAAGTTGAATCAGTTGAATTGTACCTGTATACTGTCAATGGTTGGCAATACACCAACCAGGTCATAATCCCTCCACTCGAAGATGACCATGCTTGCAATTGGATCGGGGTCCTCTGAGTCTTGTACAGTTGGAAGCCATTTCACTAATATATGCGGTTCAGTCGGGCCTCCCCAAGTCTTCCGATCATACATTCCGGCGCAAACTTGTCGATTGTCATTGGATTCGTCCTGCTATCACCGTCAAAACAAGCACCTCATCTCCATCTCTGCCGACGTACCATTCTGACCTCCAACGCACCAACTGTCAGGGCCGAAATCCCCAATGCGAGGAACCCATGAAGCCAACCTCGCATGTTTGCTGTAGCCTCGCGGGCTCGAATTGAAAGTTATGTTACTTTAGTATCTAGGAAACAAGACCTCGAGATTTGAGAAGGTAAATGATGTTGTCGTTCTCCTTGACATTTAAATGCACATCCAGACCAGCTTTTCGAACATTCACAAAATAATATGAAAAGTTTGTCGTTGAATGAAGTTTTGACTTGCTAGACTTGTTAGACTTGTTTGATTTCTGGCAACACCAAACCCCCAGGCAGGGATCCCTCTTAGCTGACAGAGCCAGAGCTTCATTGCGGGTTAGGGAAACGTAAGGCACAGATCAAGCTAACCTTATATGGTTAGATATATGCTCGGGCGATTGACATTTTGCTCCAGCCTCGCCTCATTAAAAGTCTTGAATCTGCACAAAATAATTAAGAGCATTGAAACATTTGTTGTACCTGAAACATCCAATTATTTGACTTATTTGAATAAAATGGCGATGGCGATGGCAAATCTTGAGGCAGTGCATCCTTCCGCGGAACAACCAAATGTGCTCTGCAAGAGATGTATGGAGTCTAATGCTACACTTCAAATTCGATCAGAATCAGTTTGCCAGTTCGTCATGCATCTCAGCATCCTTCTATAGTTTTTACTAATAAATTGTGCTCTACCAGAAAATGCTTCTCACAGTATGTTAAAACAAAGGCAGTAAAGCGCATGGAAACGTACAAAGGCAAACGATCTTCGAAAGTTCCACAAAAATTATTATTACCACTTTCCTTTGGACCTTCGTCGTCATGCCTGCTCCATATATTAGATGGCCACCTTCAAACTCAACAAGAGCGGATGAACCGAGTTTCGTATGAACTATTCGTTGTACATATCGATCTTTATCTGGATGATGCGGACAGAGAAGCCTCTGCTGTTTTATTGCAAAAATACAAGGACCAATACCCCAGGCATTCTTATTCAAGTTATGGACTTCAGGAAGCATTACAACTGGAAGGTATTGATTGGGCATCTTTGGGAATATCAGACGTTCCTACTCAGGGTACCAAAGCCTCAAGTTTGGATCTGCAGAATATCGTCTCTACAATGTCATCTGCAACTTCCAGGGCCGATATTGTATCTACGCTTTTGAATAGACTCCTAGTGGATGTCGCCAAAAGAGATGATTGCGAGAGCATTTTGTTCGGTGATACTACTACACGACTAGCAGAAAAGACGCTCACTGAAACAGCCAAGGGGCGTGGATTCTCTCTGCCATGGCAAGTCTCTGATGGACCATCACCATACGGAATGGGCTTTAATTATCCCTTACGAGATATCCTTAAAAAAGAAATCATGACATTTTCCTCTTCGACGATACCTCTCCCGGAGTTGGTCGTATACCAGGAGCCACCTTCTCATATATCTGCTTCCTCTAAATCGACAACGATTGACGATTTAATGGCACAATATTTCGAATCTGTCGAGGAGAATTTCCCTAGTATAGTTGCCAATGTTGTTAGGACTTCGAGCAAATTGAAACCTTCTACTGACCACGTATCGAAGGGCTGTGGAATCTGCGGACTCCCTGTCGCAGAGGGTACTGATGGTATTTACGGTTGGGGCGGGGATCAAAATCCAGATTCAAGGCCAGCAAGAGAAAATATCAGTTCAAGCACTGTTCTATGCTATGGATGCTCAAGATCTATCAACGGATGAAAATGCTTAACAATATTCTATCATCTTTTTATAACACCCCCAATGCCCCGTATATAAACACCAATTATTGTTCCTGGTTGCCCGTGAGGGACATGCACTATACAAGCTGAACGAGGTTATACAACTCGGCGCGGCCGGACCTGCCAACCAATCTGAGGTCTTAATTAACTAGTCTATACCTGCTCTTTTATTGACGCAGGAAGGATTCGGGTTTCGAATTTCCGCATAAGCTTGTTGGTTTGCTCCGCCAAACTAAGGGTCAAAATGGTATGAGGTAAAATTCTCGCAAGATGTGGCAAGAAACCCTTGTAGATAGCGAAGATACCTTCAGTCTTGACTGTCTTCGCTAGGCAGTCAAAAATACCCGAGTACAGATTTCCGGTTTGATTGTACATACGCGACATGATAGTATCTGAGAGAATTAGCCTAAAGAATATTTACAAAATCAAAAACTGCTTACCTGGTGGGTGCATAACACAACAAACCACAAAACCACTAGCTGTACTACTTGCAAGGTGCAATGCTGGTCCTTCCTCCATTCCCAAGTGTTTCACAAGTCTTCGCTTTGCAAAGAAATATGTTGGTAGCTGAACAGAACTTCCAAAACCTGTCCGGACCATGGCGGCTCCTACTCCTCTGTAAAGTCCATTTACTCCCTCTGTTGTATAAATCTTTCTCATTCCATCCATAGCATTTTTGTAACCATGTTGTGTGCCTACCGGTGCTTGTGGTGAGAAACTTTGTAATCTTGTCTTAACCAGGAAGAATGGACTTCCTGCCGCAGCACCCAAAACTCCTGACGTTGCGCCCGAAAAGATATTTATTCCCAAACTTTGTGTTTTTGAATCATCGAATATTGCGCCAGTAAGAGTCTCTCGTATCGGTTCGTAAAATCCCAACCTACATCCATTTAGGATCATCTGGTAAACGTATGCAGCGCCAATTCCTCGATATATACCCCCAACACCCTCATTCCGTACAATAGTTGTGACACCGTGGATAGGCCCTTTGTATAGTCTTGGTTGGAGTCCTTTCTCTTGCAGCTCGCCTTGCAACTGCATGCTGTGGTTGCATCATTAGTAATTTTGTAGTGGGGTGTGCTCCAACCAGACAATGGTGTTCTTACCGGATCTTCACTGTTTCGAAAGGGTGAGTTGCAGTTACAGCTCCGCATGCTGCAATGCCGCCGGCGACAAAGGCCCTATGTTTTCTGCGTCAGAATACAAAATAGCAGGAAATAATCTTGGAAACACACCCTAATGTCGTAGACATATTCTATGTTCCCCGCTCCTACTATTTTCACAGAACGAGCTCGGTATCACTTCGCCAATTCGAACACGTCAAGAAGCCAGACAAGTCTATTTCGAGATGTTTGCAGAACTTAAAAGAGGAAGGAAAATGCTAAAGGAGTGGAGAATTGAGATGAGAGTTTGTAATAGGAGCTGACTGTGTTGTTATACAAAATAAATGTGTATAAACTAATAATTTTTATTGCGTTGAAGCAGACTGGCCGAGGGTCGGAGCTGTAGCTTGCTGCAGATCCTTGTCCACTACAAATTAAAGTTGCTCCTCGGAGCAGCACGGAGATGGTGGGGCGGACCGGATAAGAGGTATCGTCCGGATCACGTGGTGATATCAAATTGAATTATGGTTAAGTCTTTGATCTGCTAATTGGTATTTTGATATTTTGACAAAATAAAGATCAAGGAATCAAGACCAGGGGTAATTAGTCTTCGTCACTCTATGGCCCTAGACTTTTCATATCTTTCTTTGAAAGTTTACACAGTATCTCAAAAAGTGTAAAAGATAACAACAAGAAAACATGTCATCAACACCTATGGCGATAGACTCTCCATTAGGAGCAAATGGTACTTCCATGTCGAAAGCAAACGGAGTCTCATCAGTCCCACAAACTGGCAAACTTACGGAGATGATCTCCTTATACAATCCAGTCAAGGTAAGCTTAGTTGCTACAGAGGACCAGCAATTACTAATGAATCAAGCTTTTCAAACATCCTCCGACACCTGCAGACAAAGGGCAAACTCCCCCAAGTTACAACTTTATTCAATCTATCAATTTCAATGACAATGGCAGTCAGCTCATCACGTCAGAAACTGACAACACTATGCAAATATATGATGTTCTTGAGGGAAGACATTCAAAAATGAATATCAGTGCCAAGTATGGTTGTAACCATGCAATGTTTGGCCATGCTGAACATTGCATAATCCATTCTAGCACCAAAAAAGACCGTAAGTCACAACCTATTTCTATGCTATAATGCTGAGTAGAACATAGACAAAATACGTTATCTCTCGGCTCATGATAATTCTTACATCCGTTACTTTGAAGGACATGAGCAAAACGTCACGTGTCTATCCCTTCATCCCGGCCAGGACAATTTTATTTCATGCTCTGAAGACAACACTCTTAGAATTTGGGATGCAGCTTCCAACAATCCTTCTGGTATTCTGAATCTTACCGGTGTCCATCTCGTTGCATGGGATCCTTCCGGAAACGTCTTTGCAGCTGCTTCCCCACTAGCTCAATCCATTTTACTTTACGACTTCCGCAATTTTGACAAGGAACCGTTTGCTACTTTTGACATATTACCATACTGTCAAGAGTTTTCCCCTCAAGCAATTGGAAGAGGATGGAACAAATTGGCGTTTTCAAATGATGGGAAGCACTTGTTACTCGGCGCGACTGGCAATGGCCATTTCTTATTAGATGCATTTGATGGGCATCTAAAGGCATTCTTGAGGAGGGACAGAGGTGGCGCTAGAAGACTAGGAGCAGGCGATCACAACCCAGACAATTTGGATCCTTCATCAAGTGAATACCTCCACACCACTGCCGGAGATTGCTGTTTTACTCCTGATGGAAGATTTGTAATCAGTGGATCTCGCGGAAAGAATGTCTTGGTATGGGACACACTTGCGGCTACAACAAATCGGGTCCTTAGTCCTTTGCATGAATTGGATTATCCAGGCGAAACGGCCATTGTTGCTTTTAACCCCAAGTATAACCATTTTGCTACAGCAGATCAGGAAGTTCTGTTTTGGGTTCCGAACACGGATATGCTCTGATTGTTTCTTGTGGAATACTTTTATTTGTGGTTAGCAAAACAAGATCTATGTTGTGTTTTAGATTGGCAATACCCATGTGATGTATGGATAGGCGTTGATGGGAAGGAGTCTAGGGCATATTCAATAAAAAGTAATTGTAGACGGCACGCTCAGCATGTGCTTGAGCCGCTTTTCCACTCTCGTTATTCCTTAAATTTTGGTTTTTTGGTCGTTCATTGGTGGCATTGGGGATCTGAAGCTATTGTTGTTAGCTATTTGAAAGTCTGTGGTCTTCAGGCGAGTAATCCCCGCTTTGTTACCGCACCTAATTAATAGGGAAGATGTCTGGCCAGCAGATTAGTTACTACTACTACTCGTCTCGTTGCCGTTCTTACCAAACTGCTTCAATGTTTTTCTTCTTCTCTTACGGTTTTAATGGGGATAATCTCACATTCGACTGGTCCATTTACACCCCAGAACCGAAAGCCCTTCACTTTGTCGAATAACTCAGCCCGATCGCTCTCTGTCTCTCAGGTATTCAAATCTGCCAACATAATGATGTCCGTAGTCCTCATGGCTTTACCCTCTAATCCTGCTTGATTTTCTCCAGCTTCTTTCAGGCAATAATCATTGACGAGTCTGACATCCTTCTTCAAAAGAATTTCAGTTGGCGCAGAACATTTGCCGTGTGTGAGTTGTGGTTGTGCATAAACTACGCAAATAGGTACACATCTGCACTTTCGATGGGTTGGCGATTATGGAAAGCATGAATTCTGGGGGCTTAGATGCAAAAGTCTACTTGGGACCGTGTGGTACTCCAAAGTGGTTGCATGAAATGACTAATTTTGGGGTCCAGAACAGCATGGCTGGTAGTCTAGTTGACTTGCCTGCGCTAGTTAAACTCCTGCACAATCTCAAAACTGATCCTCAATAGCTAGCCCTGTTGGAGAAGTAAAAATATAATGATGTCTTATAATGAAGAGGTGTCATGGATTGTGTATGGAGAGTAAAAATCAGATAGTAGATACTTGTATCACTTTGATGTGATACTTTTCAGGTACAAGAGTTGTTGTGATTACTGAAAATCAGACTCCACGGAGCTGGACAGGTCGTATATAGCTGGAAGGGATACAAAGACCAAGGTAATAGCCGATTCTTATATAGAATCTCTGAGGCTATCGGATTCGCTCGTTTATTTTCCTCTCTTCCGGCCATCACACAAGTGTTATGGAAGTCCCAGTTCATATAAGCCGAGAGATTATCTTTAGATTCAGCGCGATAGTACCAAAGTGTTCAGATGATATATATTTAGGTAGTGTCGCATTCATGAGTATTCTTTAGTGAGAAATTTTACCTCGTATTGTTGGAACGTCTTTAAATGATGTGATTCATATCATACAAAGTGTTAAATGATAAAAAAATTTATAATGCCAACATAGATCCTTCTTATTAGTCCGGAATTCTTTGGTAATGCGAGCTCTTGCCCCAATCCCAATTCTTGTTACGCAAAACAAAAGTGACAGCTTGTTCAATCTCTAACACGGTTAGTCCGTTACTCGTAATTAAGCTCATAGGTATACCACTGCATATCTTTTGAGAGCCTTGTTCTATGGTGCAAAGATCTCAGAAGCACAATAGTGAAGAGATTCCCGAAAAAGCATAGCTTACTGTGGTACATAATCTCAAGCAGAGCGATTCAAATAGTGAAACCAATCAACGCAGTGGTGAGTCAAATCAAAATCCAATGGAATGGAAGAACGGGGAAAGTAAGGAGGTAAGTAGCGGAATTTACGAATGAGAGTGTGGTTTGAGAGGAGAGATGTGAGGATTACACAGTTTACAATTTAACAATCGATAGGGATGGCTGAACTAGATGGTCATTAAGTGGGTGGGATCCTACATATCATCAATGTCAGCTGTACTAAACTTGAGAGGGGGCTCGAGAGGACTCTGTGCTTATGTAGTCTCGCTGTATATATAACTTATAGACAAAAATGTATATTTCTGCAGCATGATAATTGGCTTTTGCTATCTTCTTGCCCCCTCCAAGATCGGAACCATATCGCTGAACACATCTGTTCAATCATACCAGCGCAAATAAGCACACTGCTTTATACACCTCGCACAAACCAGCATCAAATTGAAATTTTCTCCATAACCATATCCCAAGTTCAAATTACCGGAGTTTCCACTCCTCAAGCCATGATTGCCAACCATTCCGAGTCCCAGCCTTCTTCCTCGTATCCGCAACCCCGAAATCCACCAATCTATCGGTCCTCAACATGAATCCCGGAAACCTCGCCAACCAAACCTCCAACATGGCTCTCCTCTCGGGATCTTCAACATTGAAGACATATTCCTGCACCGCCATTCTCTTTTCCTTCGACATTCCCTTCTCCAACTCCTCTTGAAGCATAATGATGTCCAATGCTTTCTCGTCAGGCATATCGCGATACTGTTGAATTACTTGATCCCAGTGGTGTTCCATATGCTTCAACTTTGACTTTGAGGGGCGACTGCTGAGATAAAGAGGAGGAAGTTTTCCGATTTGGCTTTGTCGGAACCAGACATGAGCGCAAGAGAAGTGATTCGACATTTTGGACGCTCGAAGTTGTTAGTTTGATTTAGGATGAGGAGAATCACAACTTGGAAAGGTTTTCAGGAGCAATTGTAGTATCGAGTTTCGGGCTTCAGAATTGGGTAGATCAAGAAAGCTTTATGGCTGTGGAATTTTTCGACATAATTCACTGTATATCTGGATCAAGTGATGGCATGTGGGTCTGCAAAGGTACTTCCAGTAACTTCTTATCGAAGCCGCTTCCGTTCTCGGAAGGAATCGATATTGTTGGGAATGTATTGATATTGAGCGTTATTGTTGATAAGAGGAGCTTTGCGATTTTGTAATCGTTCTAGATACGATTTCATGTCGGCACTCACTGGAAAGCTGCCGGGAAGTCTGATCATTGACATGCAGAACGAAGTAATTCATGCTGTGCACTTTCTCTACATCGACTTTTGTTAAGAATAATACGCCAAATTTACCCCTTTTGTCAAATAAGGATAGATGGTAACACAGAAAACGAGTGAGCATCCCTTTATACGACCACAGCAAGGAAAGCATGGCTGTCCCCCAGGATTTCAAAAACGCCATCAAAGCCACTAGAGCCACTTTGGAACTTATGACGTAGATATACTTTGGGCACCAAGTATCAGAGCTCAGTGGTCATTGGTTTGAATCTTTGAGGACTTGTAGCAGCGCAGTTCCGAGGAAGTACTTCAATCATTACCTCTTGTAGTTTCTGTCAGTCGAGGAATATCCGGAGAAAATGCTCGCGGTCAGGCTAAAGCTCGATAGGAGATACTCAAATTTCACAGCGAGAAACACATGCCAGAAAGGTAGAGCTATCCCTACACACCAATGTGTAAATACAACGATCGAACCTTATAACGAGAGGCGTCGAGGCCTGCGGTTACCGCACGAGCAGATATCTTTTTGATCATAGCTCATGTGTTCCACATATGTCATATATGACTGAGTTCAGTAATAACTCATGCTGAACTGGAGAAACCAGGCTTGCTAGGTGTAGAAACTAGGCTGATTTCAGTCGGCTCCGGTGAAGATAGTTCGGTGAAATTTGTAGCCTGTGTATTGGGGACAAGATTTGTAAAGTCTTCACGAAGTTACAAACTACTTACCGCAGTATCTCACAATCATCTTTAGAAGAAGCATTTACAATGTCTCACAGTACAAGTAACGGCCCAGTATAATATCGAACACGTGAGCACACCTCGCACGTGTTCGCCTCCTCTGGCAGTCGCATCGCATATCAGAGCGGTTAAATGCAGGCCAATCACCCAGACCACCGCGCCAATCTAAACCTGGATATTACCCTGGCGCTTATCCGAACTCTTGGAATTCTTTCGCCAAACATTTCTTTCTGATCGTGTATCATTCTATCAGAACCAACAATTTCAATCTGCTTGCAACCAATGAAATTGCGCTTGCATCGGTGATAGAAAACATACTCTGCCGAGTGATATGAAAAATCATCATTGCCGCAGTGATATATACCGGGTTGCATGGCTACAAATGAACTGTGAGGAAAATGTAGGTTCCAACGTCAGGGGTGGCACAGCCATAACGGAAATCACCAACATCACTTCGAGTTGGAAAGATCTGTTGATATAGCCTTGTATATTCCTCAAAGGATTTGATTCTGGTCCCTTTGAATTCTTTTCCTTTCCTGTAATCTGTTCCATCTGTTTCTCAGCGGCTTTTCCTTTTCTGACACCCACTCATTCACTCGTTGTTGGTACTGGTAACACTCTGATTCTCAGTGATTCACACATCATTACCCAGACCAAATCTGTCTTCTTCGCTCAGTTCTCATACAAAATTGGATTGCGAGTGCATAATAGAATAGACAAGAAAGAACCAACAGGAGATCAGATTGGTAATCGAGGAACATTATGAAGATTTCTGACTTGGGACTGGTGTGTGTAGCATGCACAGCTACATTGATCCAAGCAGAGATCTTTTCGACGCCGGTTTACTCTGTAGCAAGAAACTCCACGTACGCGCAAGCCAAAAGAGCAGCCACAAGAGAGGACAGAATTGCGAGGAGTAGAACCAATAGTCACAAGAAGAGTGAAGTGAAAAAAGAGAGAGCAAGGGTTTCGAGGCGTGCCAGACATAATAAAGATGAACAGAAGATATCAAAAGGCCCGGTTGGAGGTGTGGAGAACGATGATGAGTATTTGGCGGCTTTGGAGGAAGGCAGATTTCTGGACGATGTAAGGGCAAGGTACGGGAGCGGAGTCCCGGAATGGGTAAGTTCAATACCCACTCGTAATTTTCGACTAAAAATACTGATTGAAGTACAGGACTGGAATGAACTGGTATATGTTATAGATCTGGAGGTTGGAAGTCCACCGCAGAGCTCACGAGCTCTTCTTTCCATCTCAGATAATGACATGTTTCTACCCTCAGTTGATTGTACGAATACATGCCACTCCCATCAACTTTATGACCCCTCTTTGTCAAACTCGAAAGCATGGATAGGCACTCTTTTTGCTATGGATTATGCCAGGTGCTCCGCATTTGGAAACCTAGTCTCTGATACTATCAGTATCGCCGGCCTAACAATTTTACAACAATTCGGCGCTGTTGATAGTGTAGGGCGATTTACAGATCCAGACTGGGGTAATTTGGAATGGGATGGGCTCTTTGGACTAACTCCTTCATCTACGCACTCTCCGAACTCAATTACGAATCCATTCATCAATCTTCGTTCCCAGAAACTCATTCAAACACCGGTCTTCACTCTTCTTCTTCCACAAACTCCAGACACTCCTGGTCTCCTCACCTTCGGTACAGTAGACCATACACGCTATACTGGCCCCCTCAAAGTTCTCCCTCTCCTAAATCACACAATTTCTCCGCAAACTCGCTCTACCATGCTCCCAGATCTCATTACCGATCGCTGGCAAATCCCTTGCAAATCTCTTACCATCTCTGGCACATCCTCCTCCTACAACCTCCGTCCATACATCGCCATCCTCGAAACATCCTATCCAGGTATCGGTCTCCCTTCATCTCTCGTCACTTCCCTCCACACCTATCTCGGAATGGAGTTCCGCGGCTACGATGTCCCACCTTCCATTCCCTGTTCCCGTCGTGATTCATTACCTGTCATTACTTTACGCCTCGGGGACCATGAATTTCCATTAACGGCATATGAATATACTTTGAAGTCGATAGAACGGATATAGGTGGTCATAGATGTGTGTCGTTGTTTATGGAGATGGAAGATGAGATGGAAGGGGATGTGAAGCGTATTGTATTAGGAAGTGGATTTCTGAGGAACTGGTTTGGGGTGTTTAATTTGAAGGAAAGGGAGGTGGCTTTTGGGAAGGTGGGGGTAGTTGGGATGGTGGAAGAGAAATATGAAGTCTAGATTTCAAAGAGATCGAGGGAGTTTGTAAATTCAGGAACGGAGTAAAGTGGCTGGGGGCGAAATATTACATAGGCAGAAGTGAAGACTTCGTAGTTGCTTAGTACAAAGATTATCTCTAGAGCCTAGGCGTTTTTATATGCATCTAAGACACTCTGAAGTTGTAATTGATACTTTCAATATTAAATTTGCAAAACCGAATAGTTAGCTGAATGGCCGTTACTAGCAGCCCATGAACTTCCAAGAGTCGTGAACAAGAATAGAGACCTGCCAGAGAGCCAAAAGCTATATATTGAGACACAACATAATTCTTCCAATCTTTAGGGGGTTGGACCCATTAATTAGTTGAGTGTAAAGTAAAGACAGATGTCTCCAGTACTTTGGGACTCGGTTAAACCCCTTCATCTAAAGTAATCGTCCCCAATCAAAGATGAATACGTCAATGTCAGAAATACGTTTGAGTACTTGAATATAGTGATAATTTGAATCAATATCGAGTATTTACAGGAAGAATGAAGTAAAATTTGCATGAAAATAGCATAACGCTACTCAAATTCATACTTTGTCTTCTTCAATTTTCTTAACGTCGCTATCTGTATTATCCTCATAAGATCTATCAATATCGATATTGCCTCGACCAAAAAGACTTAATTCTTAAGAATACATACTATCTAAAATAAAAGGAATAGACATTTCACGTTCCTGCGCAAAACCTGAAACATGAGAGATAGAAATTCTAGAAACTCAATCAATGATACACAGATCTACACCAGCTTCTTATAGGCATTAGCTTCTCTTCCCCTCATTAGACAATTAAAAGCTGGGATATACAGAGGAGCTCAACGTCAATTTTACTGAGCTAAAAGAGTATATAGGTGAATAGAGTTCCTTCACTAACTACTTTGAGTATGCATTCAATCACTTGACATCGAAGAGAGAAGGATTTCTAATCAAGCGCAAAGTGAATAACAGTTAGCCAGAGGAACATGATAGATAACCTTGACTAGGTAGGTACTGGGTATCTAAAATAGAATACTGCACATATCTATTACCTGGGTAGGGACAGTATGCCTAGATCCCCACTGCTGCGCCTACATAGATAGATAGCATCTGTATTGTCCATTTTTATCGTCCATCTGTACAGCCCGTATCAACGAAATTCACAGCTTAGCAAGCAGCCTGAGTAGATAGTCCTTGTACATTAATAAAAAATATTGTAGCCCTCGGGTATGCAACTTCACCCAAAAGAGTTAGATAAAAACACATTTTTGTATGTAAATCTACCCAATACAAGGAAGGAGGTCAAGAGGATAATGAAACATTATCAGAACTTAATAACACCTGCTCGGAATTCTAACTCGAATTCTAACTCGGATTCTTTCTCCATTGTGAGTATCCATCCCAAGACTTCCAAAGTTTTGATTTCTACCAATCAATGATTTGATTTTTCATTCTACTCGAATATCAAAGGGGATCTAAATAAACAATTGAGGACAGCCCCTCCTTTTTTATTATCTTATCTAGGTACATAGCACAGAGTAGGCTGATTAAAACCGAAAAAGTTCCTTGCTGTCGGTCTGTCGGTCAATCAGTTCGGGTTGTGGCATTCTTATCTCTCGGGAAAAGAAACATATCGCAAAGCCTAAACCGTAGGAAAGCGAAAGAGCTTCGATCATTTACACAACTAAGCTTACTCTTTTTGCTATTATCATGTCGGCGCCGGCGACCAATTTTACACAGCAGGAGAAACCGAGTGAGCCTAGTACTAATGGCACACCTTCTACTGGTCAGCAGCAATCCAAGTCGCAGAATGGTTAGTGGAGAAATCTGGGGACATTCTTTTGAATTAGCCATGGTCGCACAATGCCATTGTACATGTAGACTGACATTTCAGTAGGAGGAAATCACAAAAGAATTTATCAAGCTTGCATCCCATGGTAATTGACCTCACTTGAATGTCTCATCTCAAGGCTAATTGTAATTGCAGTCGTCGTCGCAAAGTGAGATGCGATTTAGGAAGTGTCGATAATCCGAGTGATCCACCATGTGTTCGATGCCGACGCGAAAGCAAAGAATGTTTCTTTTCAGCCACGAGAAGAAAGCGGAAGGCGGATGGCAGTAGGGAAAATAGTGTTGAAGATGAATATGCCGATGACTATGTGACGCGCAATGGTCGAAAGATGGTTTCCGGCTCTCCCCCCGCAACTTTCAGACAAAACTCTATGGGAGCTCCCCCTTCTGCTCGATCGACAAGCAATGCCTTTGCTGATAGTGTGCGCATGGATCCTGGACCTCCTCTTACGCCAGGTGGTTCTATTGGAAGGACTCAGCCTCTACGAAGACCTCAATCAGAAACACGACAGCAAGAAGAAAGAGATCAGAACGTAGAGAATCCAGAAGCGCAAGAAGTTATGAGACAGGAGGTTTATGGCCCTCATGATGCTTTGGATCTTCTTTACAAGGCTGCTACTGATAGGTATGTTGAGACTTTTCATCTGGAGCAATTCATATCCAAATTCCTGCTTCGCATTGCTGCATTTTTCTATGTACAGCTCTAATGAGAGAAAATGGTTTTGGTGTTTTGCAATTGGCTAGATTTACAAGAACACATCACCATCACGAGAAGCTGTACTAATTTATTCTATAGCCCAGGTCACAAAAGAGCACGACTAGATAGTAATAGCCAAGAATCTCCAAGAATTGGCCACAGAGCACAATCTGCCTCTCAGAGCTATCAAGGCCCTGCAACTCAGCATACTTCATTTCCTATAAGCAATATGCGACACACAACCACACACATGGAATCTCCCATCGATCCTACGTTGTCAACTGGCGATACCATTCCATTAGACAAAGATCATGATCTGGGATACCAGGATGCAATTAAAGCTTGGTCAAGGTTTAGATTTGTTCGCGCAGGATGGTTCACTGCAGCGGAAGCTATTCAATATATCACATAGTAAGTTTTCCCAATTCTCTAACTTGCAACTAAACTAATGATTGGGTTAGCTATTACGAATTCTTGTCGCCACTGACACCTATCTCTCCCCCTACGTTTAAAGAGCCTTACACTCATCCTATGCTTCTAGTCGAAGAACCAATTCTTACAGTGACATTATTGACAATTTCAAGTCGGTACATGGAAATGTCTGGAGCTGGAGGACATTCAAGATCGTACGCGATCCATGAACAGCTTTGGACTTACTTGAGAGGCATGATCGAGAGATGTCTTTGGGGTCAAGAAGCATTCGGTGGTGGATTTTGTGGTTCCGGTGCGGAGGCTTCTCTCACATCAAGCACTGCACCATGGAGAGGACTTCGGAAAGGCAGTCTTCGTACTCTCGGTACAATTGAAAGTCTTATGATCTTGACAGAGTGGCATCCTCGTGCTCTGCACTTTCCTCCTGCGGAAGCAACTGATGAACTCATGTTACCAATTCCTGATAAGGAAGATGCTTTCACTACTGATGAAGAGGGCAAACACCATCTACCTGGCGGTGTTGGAGGGCGAAGAATCGAAGGCTGGCTAGAACCTGCTTGGAGAAGTGATCGAATGTGCTGGATGTTGTTGAGTACTGCCATGGGCCTCGGCTACGAATTAGGTGTTTTTGATGATATTGACGAGTCGTTGGCTGAGGGTGGAGAAATGACACGGCCAGAATACAACGAAGAATCATATCGAATAAGAGCCGCAAGAATTAAGCGACTGGTGCTAATCTATGTCACACAACTAGCTGGACGTCTAGGTTGGACTAATATGGTTCCTGAACACCTACGGAAAACGGATCCTGCATTTGCTCCACGAAAACGTAGGCTATCGATTGATGGTAAAACCCCCGACACCAATACAACCAGTGTTACAAATTTTAATTACATTCCCGATTTAGAATTGGATGATCAGATTATTCATTGCTGGGCCGGGATTAGTAATGCCATGCGCATGGGCAATGAAAAGATCTTTAGATCTAGGCAATACACGACTAAAATCATCCAAGACGGTAGCTACACAGATCTCTTGAAGGATTTTCAACCAATGTTAAGTTCATGGAAACGAGAGTTTGACAGATTTGGATTACCTCTCTACATTCGACATATTCTGACCATAGAGTACGAATATGTCAGAATATACGTAAACTCTCTCTCTTTGCAGGCGGTTGTTGAAAGATGTACGAGCAATGCAACCAATCGAACAAATGCCTCCAACGATTCAGGTTTACCACTAGGAAGTGCCATGTCCCCAGAGACACAAAATTACTTCGGAAAGCTACCATTAGCGAGACTCGGTGGTTTCGGAGCGACTGATCAGGGATATGTCAGAGAAGTTGTCGAGGGATGCCGCAACCTGTTACGAACGGTCGTAGAGGGACTTCTACCAAACGATTACCTGAAGCATGCTCCTGTTCGAACATATTTCCGGATCATAAGTGGTGCCATGTTTTTGTTGAAAACATTCGCATTAGGAGCATCTAAACATGATGTTGAGATCAGCATCAGCCTCATGGATTCTGCAGTTAATGCACTTCGTACTTGTGTAGTCGACGACGTCCATCTCGGTATTCGCTTTGCGGAATTGTTGGAAACATTGACCAAGCGCCTGCGTAGTCGCTTCATTAGCGCCCCTGAAGCACCTCCCCTCTCAGGAGAGCCTGCAAGTAGAAGTCGCACTCCGGCACTACCTCATGACGCAGATCCGAACAAACTGAGACGCGACCCGGCTGATCCGGTTCGAGATTGGAATGATGGCATGCCCAATTACCATGTGAATGGTCCAGGTAAGTTCAAATACCCAATACCCTTCCCCAAATCCTTACTCTAACCACTTCATTCCACAGACCTCAATCTGTCCGCCACGCCCTATGATCTCAACCAAGGAGATTTCTACGCCGGCACCCATTACCCTGCAGCGCATGGCGGTCCCAACTTCAATAGTGACTCCATCAATTCCATGTTCGGCATGTCAGGCTCTAGCAATGATTGGGGTAACAACAATAGTAGCGACGAAATGTGGTATTTACCACCCGGATCCGCCTTCTATCAAGATCTCAATAGCCAGGTGAATATCACGCAGACCGCGGATGGCGTTAATGTGGGTGGTATGGATTTGCTGGATTATATGGCGTTGGATAATGCGTTCCCGAGCGATGGACAGGTTTTGCATTAATTGATTGAAGATGATTCTGCAGACGATTTAAAGGGATGAGGGTGGCGTGAGTCCTTTTATGGCGACTGCAAGGCGAATGATACCAAGGAGTGTGTTGGGAGGTCTAATGGGCTTTGTGGGGTTCGTTTTTGGGCTTACTTTTACTTGCTTTGGAGTTGATTGGCTGGAATGGGGGTGGGTATCTTGGTATTTTGAGCGGGAATTGGTCACAAATAACGAATAGAGTAATGGTGTCAGGTTATACTTTGGGTTGGGAATGGAATACGATACTGATACAAATATTAAACGAATATTCCTCCATATATATGTTTGGAGAGGCAAGTCATAGTAGCTCGAATAGACATTTTGTGCCAACTGAATAGACCTTGAAGCTTGGCCGGTTCCTATGTATGTATGAACAGACAATGATGTGATAGAATAATAACCAAGGCAATGAATGAATTTGATGTTTGTTTCGAAGAGATGATATGGATATCTTCTTCACGTACATGGCAAGCCACGTATCGCAATGAAAATAAGTATCCGTATGAGCAAGACTGGATGGGCTACATTGAAGCATGGCAGTTTCCTATATCTTCAGACTGTTAGTGATAATTCTATCATAAAACAGTTGTGAAAAAGTATAGAGAAAAATGAAATGTCAGATCAAAAGCCTAGTCATAGGCAGTTTCATCAATTACCAACGTGTGGATATGTCGACCGTCGTGATAAATTAATCATCATGTTAGGGAGTGGGGATAATGAATGTACGAAAGTAAGTAATAACATACCAAGAATGTAAAGCCCAGGTCAAGCAGCACCATGAAACATGATGCGAGATAATGTCAACTTGAGTTGATAGAACATGACGTCCAAGAATCTAAAGATAGTTGTTAGTAATGGCTATGAAATGTTTTAAACAGTGTATAATAGCATGAGCATATTCAGTTAAGATAGGCTCGTCACAGCCGAGGCTTGGACATATGCTTGTCATTGTCGATCGATGTCATCAGAATGCTCGAGGGCTGTCGGGAAAATGTGAGAAGAGAGAAATTCTTACCAAAATAAGTTGACACCATAAAGTTGGCCATCGAGAGGATTGCAGCAATTCAAAATTCTAACAGTTTAACGTTAGCACATGCCTTGATAGAATCAATAACAAGTAAATTCTTTTCGTCAAAATTCAGAAGGCATGAATGGTATAATTTTGATGGTGTCAACATGGAAAACTCCGATCAGACTCGTCATCTAAAAATGCTCATCATAAAAAGTGTGAAATTTAAGAGGAAATATTTATTTACCTGATGCTCCAGCCCTCACGGAGGTGTTGGTGCCCAGAGTCAATAAAGACCTGGAACGCCCGATGGGTACCCAAAGGATTATCAAAATCTATGTTTCCAAAATCAGAAACCATATATCAAACATGTGTACAACAAATGCTGATTATATGACTGAAATCAGTGGGCGAGGTTTTCTAGGCCTGCCGCAAAATGGCATATCCATCAAGACCAGAACCATTTTGGAACTGTCGGAGCCCAGTGCCATTCATCATTATATGCAGTCGCAAGATATTAAAAGTGAAGAGAGTTATGTCGTACCTCTTGACTTGAAGGGCCCATCTAATCTTAGAATATAGTTAGCATCAATTCAAGGAAGAAAAAATCATCGAATTGAATTCAATTGAAAAATTTGCTCAGTTACAGCCTTTTTTGTCGTCAAAAGCCCGAAAGCTTCAGTCGGTAATTTCCAGCATGCAAAAGCATAAACTGATCATCATCACAAATTGTATGTGGGGTGGGGGAAGGAGAAAGACGTTCATAGGGGTGAAGGGAAGCTTACAATTGTCATGATGAGCCAACGTTGGAGATTTGGTATAGCAATTGCAAATGGCACAGATTTATCGCGTTGACATCTATCTCAATTGTTAGCAATGATTCTAGTCATGAAATTGCTCAAATGAGTAAAATTGTGATCCAATATCAGACTGACGTGTTACAAAAGTTTCATTTCCCGTAGGATCAAAGACTCTAGTTTGCGGTTGTTGTTTTGTCATCACATAGTGAAGGGAGAGGGGAGAAGATATAGATGCGCTTACCATTGATGATGCATCGGATTGGATTGAATTGAGTTGTGTCAATTCAATCCAATCCATACTGCATGAAGCAGAGATTGTTGTTGGGTTGAAAAATATTTTAGATAGGTTGAGGAAGAGGCAGAGTTTTGTAGCTTAAAAAATTTCATTCGCGCGCTAAACACTAGCTCGAAAAGTTTAGCGCAAGATATTTTTGCAACCTGAGGCTGATGATCGGTCCTAATATAACCTGAGGCTCTAGTAATTCAATCACACCGAATTGAGGATGCATTCAAGAGTCACGTGGTATGACTATTTATTTCGGTGATGGTATTGTTTTGCCAGTTCTCACCGAAGCTTTCTCATGTAACGCCGAAAGGTATACTCTCCAGTTGCTCCGTGATAAACGTTCTCTTCTCATCTCATCTCATGACATGTCACCCACGAAAAGGATCAAATTCACGATTGGTCGATTGATGATTACCTAGGTCTAGGTACCGGTACCTACTAGGTATATACACCCAGGTATATATATTCTCCTACCTTCAAATTTATAATGGAAAAACATTCTTGCGAACGGAAAGACAATGGACATATCCGTCCGAAGCCCGGTTTCGCCCGTATAACTCTATCATGTTCATGTAAAATAATTCCAGACCAATCTTTACACCTAGGATAAGCGGATTTAGCAGTTACCAAACGTTGAAATTTGTAATTACTGTACTGTTTGTTGTACGTTGGACTGTATGTATCCCTACCTAGATATCATGGTCAAGGGCGAGACTTTGGGACATTACCAACCATATGGAATCTATTTCTCATTCCACCGGAAAATCATGCCTTTCCCTTCTTTTCCTTTCCTCAATGCTCTTCCTAGGTACCTAGAATATACCTCGTACTTACACGCAGCTTGCCCAACAAATCCGCATACCGGTATTACGTTTCCCGTGTTTAATTATACTCTTCCGGCCCCCATTCCTCCGATCCTTTTAGCGCGGGGCATTGAATGAACAAAGCAACCTCGAGGCAACCAAGCAAATACAACACGGGACCTGAGTGCGGGGCTCGTGGGGTGGGGGGAGAAGGGGACCTCAAAAAAGCCACTTAACTTTCCAATGGGACGTGTGATATGGACGTGGATGTGATGAGAGAGGTGAGAGGTGAGAGGTGAGAGATGAGGGATGAGGGATGAGGGATGAGAGATGAGAGATGAGAGATATGAGATACGAGAGCGTAGCATATCTGGGTATCTAGGTAGGTGGTAAGGTAATAGAATTGTGGAATTGGCGTATCCTAGTACTGTGGCTCGGTGTGGGAGAGTCATGTTGGAGAGTAGATCATCCAGCTCCAATATTTCTTCCTTCACAGCTTGGAAATACAATGGAGCATTGCAACTCGACGATCCAATTCCCATAGTAATCAAAAGGTATGATATCAGAAGAATAAATACCAAAAAAAAAAGTACTTATTACCCCTTTTCCTTCCCCTTCCTTTCTTCCTTCCTCTCTTCCTTTTATTTCCTCCTCCTTTTCCCCACGTTTACAGACTATCTATCCATCGGCGTGCTCGTTCTATCTTAATTATCGAATACTGCTTCCGGAATTCATACCCGTGTAGACCCGAGGTCCAGTATTTATAACAACAGGCGCCGTACTTTGATACTCCCTTCGATAACTCCTTTCTATTTATTTGTTTATACAATCAAACAATTCAAAAAAGATTCCTACTCATTAATCTCAACATGTCTCACGGCGGCGACCAAGGCTCAACAGAGCATATCAACACAGACATTATCACCCTTACTAGATTCCTCACCGAAGAACAAACAAAAGTTAAAGAAGCAACCGGAGATTTCACGTATGCCATCTATATCATTCAACTCTTTTAAACCTGCAGAAAACTAACAAGAGCCAGACTTCTTTGCCATGCCCTCCAATTTTCCTTCAAATCGATAGCATACTACATCCGTCGCGCAACCCTCATCAACTTAACCGGTCTCGCAGGATCAAGCAACATCACTGGAGATGACCAAAAGAAACTCGACGTAATTGGCAATGACCTCTTTATCGCTGCCATGAAATCTTCCGGAAAATGCGCCGTCTTAGTTTCAGAAGAGGAAGAAGAAGCCATCTTCTTCCCCGAAGCTAAAGGTGCCCGTTATGCCGTAGCATGCGACCCCATCGACGGTTCCTCCAATCTGGACGCTGGTGTCTCGGTCGGCACAATCTTCGGTATCCATAAACTCGCAGAAGGCTCTACAGGAACCAAGGAAGATCTCCTCAAGCCCGGAACCGAGCTCATCGCCGCAGGTTTCACCATGTACGGTGCCTCGGCCCAATTAGTTATTACAATGAAGGGAGGTGGTGTCAATGGTTTCACAATGGACAATGCATTGGGAGAATTCATCCTCACACATCCCGATATGAAATTACCTAAATCGAGATCCATCTACTCGGTCAATGAGGGAAATTCTCTTTACTGGGAAGATAGCACCAAAAACTACTTTAACTCATTAAAGTACCCTGAGAAGGAGGGCGGAAAACCTTATAGCGCAAGATATATCGGAAGTATGGTGGCAGATGCTTATAGAACATTGCTATATGGAGGTATTTTCGCCTACCCGGCGGACAAGAAGAGTCCCAAGGGTAAATTGAGAATCTTGTACGAATGCGCACCTATGGCTATGGTTTTTGAAAACGGTAAGCTTCCTTTTCTCTCCCTGTATTTACGCACAGAATACTAACATAATATCTCCAGCCGGCGGCCAAGCATTAAACAGCAAAATGGACCGAATGATGGAAGTAGTACCCGAGAGTATCCACGACAGATCCGGTATCTTCATGGGTAGTTGGGATGAAATGGAGAAGGTCAAGTCGTTTCACAAGTGAGGGAGGAGTTTGATATCAAGATGATTGGCTTCGGGGATTGGGGTTTAGGATATGGTTCTAGGTCGCGAATATCATTTTGTTTATTGCCCTGAATAATAAATAAATAAATAAACAAATAAACAAATAAACAAATACACGTATTACGATGTGCAGTTTCCTGGCTGAGATGAGATGAGAGTGAGAGTGAAAAATGAGATATCGCAGTTGGAATGAATTATTGATATTGTTCATTAGAGACCCCTCTATCTGTCTGCTCCACACCCTCTCCCTTTCTCAGCCAAACCACGCATTTTCCCCTGCCAAGAAATTCGAACATTTTCATGCATACATATATACACACCCACACCCAAAGATCAACGATGTCCACGAGTCAGAAAGAAAACTAAGATATCTCTCGGTTGGGAAGATATGATACTGTATGATATAATATGAGATAGAATACCTGTCATGTAGCCATCATGTATTACAGAGCGTCTTGGCATATAGTCTGCTGGGATCATGAGTGTGATTCTTGTTAGGTAATGGTGAAGTAATGAGATATACATGGGGATGAAGTGTTGAATGGGTTATAAGTACTGGGTAGGTAGGTAGAGGTATTATGCAAAGCAAAGCAGTACAATACAATACAAAGCAAAGAAATGATATTTATCAATGAGGAGAGAAAGATTAAGGAAGCAAGAAAACAAGAATATGCGAGCGCATTATCTGTGTGTATTTGTGTGTATATCTACACACCTGCATATCTGCGGTATTCTAATATAATCATGTAGACTGTATAACTACTGTGTATTGTATATTGTATATTGTATCTACAAGAAATTTCTAGGTATCTCATCACATCTTATGTATACATATTACACATCCTCTCTCTACTCTCTCCTCTCCAGTCCCCCTTTTATATCCAGATGTTCGTATTTCCACAATACATTTGTAAAGTTATCTTCCTCCAATCTCCGCTACATACTCATTCTTTCATCTGCATCTCCCTTCTCAATTTCCTCTCTCTTCCCCTGGCTAATCCTCTCTAAAACATTTATATTCCCATGTTCACCTCCCCATTCCTCCAAATTAAACAATACAGTAACTCTTTCAATTCTTTGCACCATTCTTTTTCCCATCTCTTCCTCATAATAACCACATCTCCATGCACCAAATCTCACACATCCTCCGCCTCCAAGAGAATATGACACACCGGATCTCATGATTCACAATCGAACTATCCCTCATTCCTCACTAGAAATTATCATCCATCCATCCTATCCCACCCTTTGAAATGGAAACAGGAGTTTTGCACCCCAATATCCATACCATTCTGACAAGACAAGCGCCGGGTCTTCGATACAACAGGAGGAATACACTCCCGCGACATACGACTCGCACTTCTCAGAAAGGGTAAGCGACTAGCAGAGACGTACCCAAAAGGGAACTTCTCGTGCTCATAGTACAGTATAACACCCCGCCTACTCATCATCTCATCAAGCTGAACGTCCATCGTATAGTTAAGCTCGCGCCCAAGCTTCCTGTAAGTCTCGACCCATCGATCTATCACATGATCAGTGAGATTTTGACTTGTATCGGCGGTACCAAATCGTACGGAATATTCTTCTAGTCTTGGGAAATCTAAGCGTAAGCGGCTTAGAAATACACTCTGGTCGGTTGAGGTATGGTCGAGAGACAGTCGTTTCACATGTTCAAACATGTGTCTGAAATTATGCATCCAGGGAGCCTCTGTTCTGAGCATGGTATAAAGTTGTGTGCTAATATACAACGTGTCAGTCTCAGCACTGAAGTATGATCTTGGGAGCCGAAAGTATGGTTTATAAGTGAGGATAACTTCTTCGCTAGGTATCAATGATTTTGAGATCAGGGTCTTGGAAGTTAAAAGCAATTCTCTCAATTTCCAGGTAACGTGAAACTGAGCAGGGCTGTCGCTCAAGATAATGGTTTTGAGGAATTTGTCGTGATGGCACTCAAGACGAATCATCCGAGGCTCCAGTTCAATAGCCATTTCGAGAATTAATAGCATGATCTCATCAGGTAAAGATATCTTCTCGTTCGATGATCTGAGTTTCTCAGTGGGTGATTCGATGAGGTCAACTGGAGAGTATCGGATCGTAAGTTGGGCAGTGGGAGCGGCAGACAGCTCTGTCACTTCGGGGTCTTCGTTCGTCATGATGAGAGTGTATGGATGACACGTTGATGTAGCCGCGAATAATTGATCGTGAGAATACAAAGGAACGAAGTCATTACCTTATATCACACTATGTCAATCGGGATCTGGAACATCTGTGTTGACAAAAGTAAGGATTCAAGGGAGCCCAAAGGTTGAGGAGCACAATTGCTAGCAAAAAGTTATTAAGATTACTTGATTCGACGGCACTATGCTACTACTAAGTAACCTGTGATGAATAATTGAGTGCCAAGTTGGGGAGAGGTGTATTCCGCGCCGATTTCGAACAACCGATCAATTGATTGGCTGGTATGGAGACATGTTGAAAGTCTTGACACTAATCTTTTAGCTTTTATGATTTCGACTCTTCTTGGCCATTGATTTAGCTTATGACGCCCGAAAGAGGAATGAATCTTCATTAAGATATATGTCATAGGTAAGGAGATCATAAATTAGAACCTTCTTGACCGAAGTCTAAAAGACGATAGAATCTTATCAAACATAATATCAAAATCATATGACAAATATAACTGAGTAGTAACGCTCGTTACACCCCAGAATAAGCTTTATATTTTCATTATGATTTCTGTTCGTTTTGCTAGCTAATCCATTTTCATCTCGAAATCCCAAACTCCTTCGCTCCATACCTACACTACAATAGTAACCCACCCAGCTGATAGAAAGAAAATATTTTGTACATTTTTGCTCCAAATTCCTCTCAGCTCTCCATCAACCTTTGGCAAAATCTCGGTCATCTGTCGGTGCTTAAATTCCACCCGATTGCTGCAATAATTTGGAGACCCAACCTCATCTCAATCTCATTCTTAACGTCTTCCCCTTCCACCTCCACCTCGGACTCGACTTGGACTTCGACTTCGATCATCATAGCTACTATAGCTACTATAACTAGGACTTCTCTTTCTTCTCCCATCCCTGCTTCCATCTCTATCCCTACCTCCTCTACCTCCGCGACCTCCAAAACTATCTCTCCTATCCCTCCCTCTATCTCTTCTTGGGGATCTTGACCGTGATCGGCTACTTAAACTTCGACTTCTCGTCCTATGTCTTCGGGGGCTTCTTGATCTCTCACGGTTTCTCTCGCCAGGTCTATAAGTATCACCACCTCTGTCTCTCTCCCTATCCATCAGTCTTCCGCCTCCTCCCATTCCACCTCCAGCACCCCTAGACTCAAAGCCGCCACGAGAATTCCTACCACCAATTGGAATTCTAGGATCGATATTTACTCCCCGACGGGCCATGGGTGGTTGAGGACTAAATTTGCGGCGAGGTAAGACGATTGATACATTTATAACGGCGCCATCGAGTTGTGATTCATGCATATGAGCTATCGCAGATTCGGCCGATGATGAAGAAACGTAGAGAATATAAGCTGTACCACGGTTGGTATTGACTTTCCAAAAATGTTAGCTGTCATACTCGTTGTATTTATACATTAGGATGGTAGAGTATGAAGAGAATGTTAATGTGCAACTTACAATTTCTGTTCATTGGCACATCTAGATCTTTGATTTCGCCAAAACTTCCAAATATTTCACGAAGATGATCTTCGGTAACATTTTTTGTAAGTTTCTCAATCACAACCTGCAAACATAATTGATTGTTAGTATTTGCATATCAAACTCCAATTACCAAAAATAGTAGCGTTTGAGATATCTCCATTCTCGAGAGAAAAAAGAAATAAAAGGGAGCAAACAAACCTTGGTACTCTTCGGGGCAGCTACAGATCCAGCACTCTCACTTCTCCCTCGACTTCTGCTTCGAGTTCTACTCCGACCTCTAGGACTTAAACTTCTTCCTCGACTTTCACTTCTATATCTCGCGCCTCCACTTCTACCAGCACCAACTGCGCTTACCACGCTACGACTCCTGCTTCTACCCCCAGATCTAGATCGAGAACGAGGTGAAATTGAACGGCGTGGAGAACGGCTGCGCGACCGAGTATAGCGTGATGCGCTGGAATCTGGAGTTCGTGAACGGGAACGTACACGGGAGCGACCGCGGGGGACGGGTGAGGGGGTTGGTGAGGGCATTGTTGATGGGTTATAATTTTATAGCTGAAAGGAGGGGGAAAGCTTGATGGGTTGATTGCGATGGGGAGTCGCGTCTGGGGAATTATTTTGCGCGAGGCTGGGCCGTGCACTTGCGGATCAGAATTAAGAGATGGAGGAGGGTAAGGCATTATTGCCTAATAAGGCTTCTTTGCTTATTCAAGGTGCATATAGCCAATATTGTCATCCTTAACGAAGACAAGAGTACGGTGTCTTTTATGAATGCTAGTGTATTCAGGTTATCACAAGTTAAGCTTCCATTTTCCTTGTCAGGGCTCTGGTCTTTCTGTGCCATTTAAGTCGCCGGATCCGGGTATGTTTGAACTCGTCGTTTTCAACTCTTCTCTGATACTTCAGATATTTTGGTTATCTTGTCGCTATTCATGTACAATGATGACTCCAGCTTTGATCTGAAGATCTGTGGTCCAAGTTACTCTAGCAGGCTTTAAGGATTGGCATCCCAAGTTTTCTGTCTCCTGGAACCACCTTGCCCTCCTACACTTGTAGCTGGTGAGGGTTCAAAACCCATGATGATCACTTTTGATCCGGTATTATTAGTAGGCGGCCTCGAACCATTTCAAGGGCCTTATGATTGGAGCAAGTGACAATGCAGCCTTTCTCCTTATTGTTCATGTTTTGGTTCTGGCACGTACGAGAGGACTAGGAAGCTATATTGCCTATATTAGATGAAATTCCACAATCTGTCCTCTAGTCATTAGATGGCCTGGAAAAATATGTAAATTCTCGCCAGATTGAATATTGAATCAGGATATGTCGGACGATTTAGAATGCCATAGCCTTTTCTCTCTTCCCGTCAGCTTTTTATGCCATTCTTCATTCCAGCATCTATAGACAGTAACGAAGCATCCGAAACTCATCAATGCTCCCAAAAGGCGTAACATTATACACACTACAACACAAGACATCCATCGTCTGAAGGCGCTATGAGCCTACATAACAATTAAAATGTATTAAGCAAGATTTCCATCTCACAATTGGTAGTCTCTCGTGTACCATTCCAAATCTCCAGTATGCACCCTTTATGCACCACTCTCTACAAAATTACTTCAATTTGATCTTACAGATCCCAAATGAGAATGCATTAAACTTTCGAAAGTATTGTTGCACGTCTGCAAAATCCCGTATACTTTGTTTGTAGGTCTGGTCTGCTTGTCTGGAGCCAATTGAATATCAGTTCTGAAACTATCGATACACAGAGCACTCCAAAAAAGCTTTCATTAACTTTATTGCAGGTCTCAATGATCGGATCTTCCAAACGGTCGACTAGTTCAGGAGCATGGCTTCTCATTTATCAGACATGTAAAACACACAGAACCCGAATCAATTGCACGCTAGTTATTATACACCAATGCAACAAAACAATCTGAGTTTACGTATGCACAACTTCATGCGATTGAACTCACCTTGCCAAATTCAAATGATAATTCCCTAACTTTTCATAAGTTCCGTTGCACATCTGAGATATCTCATTACCCGCTAGTAAAGCCAGGAACCCGAATGAAGCGTTCACTAGCAACTATAAATCTCAAGCTAGCCATAAATTTGCAGCACTACATCTGAAGACCTGCAACAAACCGATGAAGATCCGTATATTCACTCACCAATTCGCCATAGAGCACACCGAAAACTATCAGATGAAACCCTACTAACCTCATCATAAGTTTCGTTGCACATCTCACAGACAAAGGGCGTCCGTAGAAACCTGAACCTAACACCGCTAGCAACGCTAGCAACAAGCTAGCCACTATATACATTTACAGATATGCAACAAAACCAACTCACCTCACAATTCACTATTTCACATGACCGAGCCCACTAAGTAACTTCACATAACAACTCACCATCATCTTTTTACACCTTCTGTTGCCCATCTGAAATATAGCTTTCTATTCCCATTTCCTCAATCACTTATTACTATCAAATTTCTCGAGCGGAACACGCTAGCAATAAGCTAGCAGCTATACACATCACTATATACATCTACAGATATGCAACAAGCCTTTTCAGAAAAGCTACCTCCTATTTATCGCCCTCATGGTGTCGAGTATTATTCACTTCGTAATCAAGAAATGCTATGGGAAGATATGGAGTTTGGGACGATAGATAGATGTGTGTGGAAAGTTCTTGATACTTGCGGTAGAGTGTGGGATGGGATGGGAGTGAGATATACTATTATGACTTAGGTAGGTAGGGTATCTATGGTATGGATGCGTGTTTTCTAGGTCATATAGGCTTAGGTACAAAGCGCAACACTATTGTTTACTATCATTATCATTACATTTCCCATAAGAATGACTCATCAGTTGTAGGTAGTTCCATAGTTATGTTTGAGATATCTTGCAGAGCCAAATCGGCTATATGTTTTTGCGATGTTCTTCGAAGGATGCGCTCTTGTGGTATCATTACAAGGAGTGGATCGCGTCTGATGCCAGTATTCACAATATCATGTGAAGAATATTGTGCTCGTAGTGCAAAAGTCCAAACACCCTGTTTTACACATCATAATTCCTTCTTCACCATCTGTTGTCAACCCATTCTGGGTATCAACAAGTGGCTTTGGTTTCTTGACTAGTAACCACTCATCATTGATGACATCACCTCTGTAGAAACCCTCAGGATACCAAAACCCCAACACATACAAAGTATCTTCCCCTCGCACCTCACACCTGCGTTACCTCATCTCTCCTAATCCCAAAGAAATAATTCCCCACCTTCTCACTCCCAGGCACAACCTTCCACCCCAACCCCGGCACATAAACCACCCCCCTAACAATCGGACTATTCCAGCCCCTCTCCCTCAAAAAATGCCCCCTCAACTCCTCCTCATTAATATACTGATTCCAATCATGCGTCCCCCTCGGTACAATCCCCATAACATCCTCCGCCACCACCTTCGTCGTCAACCAACTCGTCCACGTCCTCGCCATCGTACTCATAATAATCCATCCCCCCGGCTTCACAAACGGCGTACACTTATCCAAAAACTCAGACGGATACGTAATATGTTCAATAACCTCAAACAACGAAAGCACATCATACTGCCCCTCCCTCGATTTGGGCGTCGGTAACCCCTCAATCGACGTGTTCAAATAAGTTAATTTCCCCTGCAGCCCCGGATCTTTGCGCGCATGAGCTTTTGCCACATTCAACACTACGGGCGAAGGATCAATTGCCGTGACGCTCCCCGCATTTCCCATTCTCGCAGCACTTTCGGCGAAGATCCCGCCGCCACAGCCGATATCGAGATATTTCAGCCCGGAGGATGCAGGGGGGATGGGCTGCGAAGCATGACATGTGCGAATAAAATCATGACGGAGCGGATTCATTAGATGTAGTAATCGTGAAGAGCCATGGGGATCCCACCATGTTGATGCGAGGGCATTGAAATGCGAAACTTCGTTGGGGTTGACGGATGATGAGGAATGAGAATGATTGGGAGAGGTCGATTGACTTCGGAATTGGTTCTGGATGTATCGAGGTGCGGTTCGGAGAAGTAGGTTGATATTTCGGAGGGATGTCGGACGTAGTGGCGTGGAGAGAGTGAGGGGCATGATTTGTATATTTGTGTGTATGGATGTATATATGTATGTAAATATAATGTTACAAAATTCCTATATGATCCTGTACTCCAAGGTCAAGGCCAAGCTCTTTGGTTACCAATTGGAATTGGATAATATCGACTAGTGACCTGGGGATATGTAATCGGCTCCAAGGAATAGATTCGTCGAGGCTCAAAACGTTCGAGAAATCCCAGGTGGTATGGGTAATTTTCGTATATGATTTGTTGAAAAGCATTTGCTGACATGAAAATTAATTGGTTTTTGTCAGCCTCTTGGTAAGCCCTTATGCATTTCTGTCTTCCATACCCCTGTACTATACCCAAATCCCCTAGTTGTCCGATGCCGAAGATCTTTCCATCCGCCCCGGAGAACAAAAAATGTACTCAGGGCACTTAAGAGGATGTTCAGCTACTTCATACCGTCAAATCGTATCCACTGATTTGAATATATAATCATACATATACCGTTCCTGATATTATTCTTGAAGATACCTAGGTATTGCTTATTCATTGTTACTTCTATTATCGTCATAGAAAGAAAAGAAAGTCCAATTGTCAAATCATCATTTGATATCTCCTCACGACATCTCCCCACTATCATTCGGAAGCGGGGCACTTTTATATATTCATCCTATCTTCTCAGTCCGACTCCCTCATTTTCTTCTTTTTACGCCCACGTATTCTCATCGAAGTTCAAAATGCCTTCTTCAGATACAATCCACGAATTCGATACAATCGAAGACACAATCACCGCCTTCAGTAAGCACCCCCTCCATCCGCTCCTTCCCGCTCCTTCTCATGCAAACCCATCCCCCCTCCCAACTAACTCTCCCCCTCCTCCCAGAAAATGGCGAATTCATCATCGTCCTCGACTCCACCTCGCGCGAAAACGAAGGCGACCTAATAATAGCCGCCAGCGACATGACGCCCGAAAAAATGGCCTTCATGGTCCGCCACACCTCCGGCATAATCTGCACACCCATTCCCGCCTCCCTAACCACGCAATTCGCTCTCCCCCAGATGGTCAGCGATAACGAAGATCCCAACCGTACCGCCTACACCATAAGTATCGATGCCAACCACCCATCGACCACCACCGGCATCAGCGCCCACGATCGCTCTCTCACCTGCACCATGCTTGCGGATGCGAGATCCAGCCCGCAGAGTTTCCGAAGACCCGGTCACGTATTCCCCTTGCGGGCGCGCGAGGGCGGTGTGCGTGAGAGACCGGGACATACGGAGGCCGCGGTGGATTTTTGCAAGTTGGCGGGAAAGCCGCCTGTGGGAGTTATTTGTGAGATTGTGGAGGATGGAGAGGAAGTTGCCGGACAAGCAATTAGGAAGGAGCCGGGAATGTTGAGGAGAGATGGATGTTTAGCTTTTGGGAAGAAATGGGGGTTGAAGACTTGTACGATTGAGGCTCTGGTGGAGTATTTGGAGGAGAAAGAGGGGAGGTGGGTGAAGAATGAGGAGCAGCGTAATGGAAATGGGGTTTGAGGTAAAAAGTCGATCCATGTGTATTGAGAAAGATATCAGGTGTGATTTTCAAAAAGAAGAGAAGCTGGAAAGAAGGCCGCTCGAAGGCAATGGAGAGAGGAGGTAGACATCTGCAGGAGATAAAACGGAGATGATAAAGTTATTGGATAGATCATGAGGAGTTCAACTGGTCCTTACTTGTAGTTCTATATGGGCTTGGTATATTAGATTCAATCGCCGCGAGGAGCAAAAGGCAAAATCTCAACAATGAAATTTAACTAGTTGTTCAAATGTTTCTTGAGTTTTTTCTACATTCTACTATTTCGCAAATCGGATATACTACATCTCAAATAGTTACTTTGCGTGTATACACACTATCCTTAGTTTCATCGAAAAGAAGAAAACTCACGAATAGCATTGCAAATACACAACCATCTCACAATACATTATCACAAAGTAAAATACAAAAGTCATGTTAGATTTTCTTCATTAATAGCAATTCTACACATAATTTTGGCGCCGGTAAATGCAGCAAAAAAGCAGCCTCCTAGCAAGCGTCCCGCCCATCAATTTATTCACCTCCCATCCCTCGCCCCAAACAAGACAAGACCAACCCAATCCCGGAATTACTACTTTACAATAAAGTAAGAAGTAAAGATTCTGAGCCCTACTGCTCAATTCATCACAAAAGCTAATGCAAACATCCCACACCAAAATGTGTAGCCTCAAGAGCTAGCCAGTGCCAGGTCAACGTAAAACTGAGTGCCGTGAAGCTTGATACCGAGTGTGATGAATGTGAAAGGTAGGAGACCAATATCATCATTATTGCCATGAGCCACAACCCCGAAGTTATTGAAATCAGAAAACAAGGTCATTTGCTTCATGATGTCTAAAGATTCTTTATTCCACCGAAAGAAAACCGCCTAAAAATCACAAGATCGCAATAGAATCTCAAGAACGCCAATATCGAGATAACAAAGCCTTTTTGATAGTATGCAGTACTGTCGAACATCAAAAGTGAACGATCAGAAAGAAATGAAAGAATGAGTCGTGATGTGTACAGGGTATCAAACATAGTTCATGAAAAGATTCATAGCACTATGAAAACCAGAGAATCGTTTAAAGCAGGCAGAGAAAGAAAGTTTCAGACAATACGACATGTTCATCATTGAGCTGTGGCCCATAGATCGCCCATTCTTGGCTTCATGTCATATTGTTCTGGCTCCGTGCTTTGTGGTCTTCTCATATTTGAATTTGGGTAATACATCTGGCCAATCGCTGCGCCAGATCCATACGGATCAGGGTCTGGATAGACGTAATTGTTGTTATGCGATGGAGATCCCATGTGAGATGGTGATTGCCAACCCATGTTGGTCATGTGTGGACTACCATTTGCGCTACCAGGTTGACGTTGTTCCATGTTGGCAGGAGGCTCTAGAATGTTTGGTGGTCCATAACCGGTTGGGTGGGAGGTAGGTCGTTGTTGCTGCATACCATTTGCAAAAGCAGTAGAGACTGGTGGTGGCTGGCTTGGTACACCATAATCACCACGAAGATGACCAGGTAAAGAGCTGTTATTCATGTAGCCGTAATCACCAGGGTGGCGCTGCATGCTATTCATTGGTGCCATGTCAGAATTTGGAGAAGCAGAGAGATGTCGGCCTGGTGAAGGGGTTGACATTGGAGATCCATTGTTTGAATATGACTCGCCATCGGAACGTTGTCTACTAGGTCTGTTATTACCAGGTCGAGTGGCGAGAGCAGCAGCAGTTGCGGCAGCAGCCTCTTCAACAGTTCCGGTATGATGATTTTGGTGGCGTGTCAAAGTGGTTCTTCGGGTGAAAGTCTTTTGACAATCGGCATATGGGCACTTGTATGGACGCTTTCCGGAATGAATGCGCCTATGTCTAGCAAGAGAACTGGAATCACTAAAGGGCTACTTTGGAATTAGCAAGATATATCAACCCATGACTCATGAAAATGTTGCTCACCTTTGCACAACGTTCGCAAGTGTGGGGTTTTTCACCAGTATGAACTCGAAGGTGGACTGTTAAAGCTGATCTTTGAATGAATTGTTTGCCACACCCCGGATAATCACAGACATGAGGTCGGACACCACTGTGAATTCGCTCTAGATAAAGGGGTCAGTAACTCGACTCGGATCATAATTATTTTTATCAAGAAACTTACCGTGTCTTGCAAGGTCACTTCGGCGAGCAAATCCTTTGCCACACGTACTACAAGGGAAAGCTTTTGTGACTGTGACATCTCCAGGTTGACGTTGACGCGTGTGATCTTGTTGTTGTGTGGGCATCATGCTGTTATCGAAAGGAATATCAGGGCGGTAAGGTTGTTGCATCATTGGCATCGCATTTTGCATACCGGGAGGTGAAGGATAACGCATGCCATTTGGTGCTCCGTTCATTACATTCATTCCCATTCGTGGTGTAGAATATTGGGAATGTTCAGAACCATGAGGAGAAGTACCTCTCTCGGATCCAGTGTCAGACATACGCATTCCGTTGGCTTGCGATATAGTTTGGAGTAGGTGTAAATCTTGAGCCTGAGCTTGAGCTTGACCACTTGCTGATGCTGCCGCTGCCGCTGCCGCTCCTTTCACTCCTTTCGAATTAACTATTTCTTTGATATCCATAATGAGATGATTCTTTTCAAGATTCCCTTGGCTAGAAAAATGAAGTAAAGAGGAAGAAGAGAAGATTATAGGACGTGATCGACGCTTGGATCAGGCGTTCGTACCAAGTTTTGAAATCTGGTACCGTGTCTCGAAGGTTGCTTTGTGTCTCGGGAACCAGTGTTCGAGAGGCTGTGAGTCGTATGCAAGAATATTAAATCGAAAATACTTTGCAAAGATTTGGATTGGGCCGTAATGACCGAAGTGACCGTAGTGAATTAAGTAAAGTAACGTGATTGAAAGTTCTTCGTTCCAATCAAAAGTTAAAGTGACCTTTTAGATTGACTTCTTTCGAGGGGATTTTGCCGCTTTTCACTTTTTTTCAAAAAGTCTATAGTGGGTGAATATTAGCAAAGTGTTATGGGGTAAGAGATGCAATGCTGTGTGTGGTGTTGGCATCAACAACAACAGCACGGTGCACACCGCCAATTCTCCTAATTTTGTAGGAATAATAAGGTAGAGTTAGGGGTGGATGAGTGGGTGAGTGGATGAGCGGGCGAGCGGGTGAGTGGATCCAGTATGTATGCACTGTATGCACTGTGTGTACTCTGTGTGTGTAGATATGTAGGTATCCGAACTTGCTTACCTTATTATGGGATGACTAGGTCACTGTCCACTGTATGGCTTCAAAAATAAAGTAAAAATAAAAAAAATTGACCGCGACAATTTTCACGATCAGTTACTATGTAAAATCCGCCAATCTGGACACTGGGTGGGCGGGGATGCGGGAATGTCACAACGCACGGGCAATCGTACAGACCGGTTAAAATTGATTGCCTCTTCTTTTAATCGTTCTCAAATCAGAAGAAGATGCTTTTCCAATCTATGGATCGCTGATATTGCTCGAGTCTCTTGGCTTGACTTCGCTGGATGGGAATAATCTCCTAGACGCGACTGCGCATGCGTGTTCTTTGATTCCAAGGAAGTACCGTACCGTACCGTAAAAACACTGGTTCGTATGAGCTAGCAATGATTCTCAGAACTTGAGAATATGCTTGCAACTCTTTTGAGTGATGCTGGTTCGGGATACTGCAGTGTCTGAGGCACGAGCCAAAGGTTCGTCTGATGAGATGATATATTGGATCAGTGGTGAATGTGAGATATGATGAGGCAAAGTGTCTTTGAAGTGGCGCGTTTTTGAATTTGGTTTGAATAGAGTTTGGTGAATTCGCAAACTTGTTCTCTCAATAAGTGAGCTTAGTCCAACAATCCTTTTCTTTTCTTATGTATGCGCTCTTGAGACTCGAGCCCTTCTGCGAATATTCAGGGTCTTAACACAGACTATTCGCGTCGCAAAGTTATATCTGTTTGTAGAATCTGTTTGTAGAGCGCGTCTTGGAGTCGGAGAAGTAATTGATGCTTTAAAGGAGTCGAGAAATCGAAAGATTTAGATAGATCTTCTAGTATTCCATCGGATGTTAGTGATTTGCTTCCCTATCGCTGGTAATTGATGGGGAAGGATATGCAAACTTACATTGAGGTTGTAATTCGATCTGACGGGATTGAACTGACGTTGGAGTGAAGTTGTAGTCTTCAAGGTGACACGAAGGTTGTTAAGATGCCTCGGAAGGAACCATGCGATTGCTGCAGGGCGGAGAAGAGATCTCGAGATGGAGGCTGCTTCTGGGCTGAACTAGAAGCTCGGGATACAATGCGGCAGGTACTCTTTCTTGATAGTTAATAATGCGCCGATGCCGATTTTCTAGATTCGATGTAAGAAATAATGTACAATCAAGATGAAATGGCCTGTTGATGTTCTTGAATTAGAAACCACAAATGATGAGCCAAGATATCAAAGCGTAGAGGCTATTGTTGGAGAGAAGGCGGATGAGGAGTTTAGAGAATGAGATGGGGAAGGTTCATGTATCGTGAAAAAAATGAGATGCTCTCGTTCTCTCTCTCTCTCTAGGTACTCACAGATGATTTTTAGTGGCTTAGCGTTTGAATATGTGGATAAGGCGTAGAATTGACAATGGACTTCAACTTCTTTTTTTCTTCTCGAAAAAAGAGGGTGAGATATTTGGGTCCCTGGGTATCTGGGTATCTGGGTATCTGGGTGTCTAGGAAGGAGAATTGACAAGGAATGCGGAAATATTGAGAAAAGACTGGGAGCAATAGTTGAGGGAAGGGGTGGGTTGCAGAGATATTCGGGTTTCGAGGATCGAGGGGAGGGGGGAGGGGGGAACTTGGGAAGATTGAGAGTGAGAGGGGGGGAATTAATGGACTAGAAGCATAAGAAAAGGGTTCGAATCCTTCTTTTGGCCTTCTATTCGGCAATAGTGGGTGTATTACGAGGGTATTTAGAATTTTAGATGGATGTCGATGCTTTTTTTTGTTTTGTTTTTAATTTACAGGGGCTGATTAGGTTTTGCAGGCTTGGTTGATGGAGACCTTTTGGCAATCCTGGTTTGCTGGTACGACAAAAAGAAAAGTCGCTAAAAGCTTAAAACAGGGTGGTCAGAACTTTAGTCCTCGATTTACTAGGTATAGTCAGTCTCTATAGGGGAATTGGGAAGAGAGACTGGGAAGAAGCAGGGCAAGGGAAAAGAGAAAAAGAGGAAAAGATTCATGTCAAGAGTCAGGAATTGAGACTTGATGGAATAATATAATAATAGATTGCTTGATTAGTCATGGATTGGTTTATAGAGAACTGAGATGGTTGGAGAAAGAAGAAAGAAGAAAGAAGAGAGAAAGAAGAAAAGGATGATGATGGAGATGAAGACGACGATGAAGAAGAACAAGCAGAAGAAGAAGAAGAACAAGTGGAAAAAGAAGTGGAAAAAGAACATGGACAAGACAGCGGCACTTCTTTTCGATCCGAGTACCTATGAATACACACGTCCGTCGGTCGATATCGCTGGGGAATATGCACATATTGATCAAGGACAAAATTGTACTCTCTCTGTACAGAGTAATAACAATAAACAATATGTACCCAAGGAGAGATGACTTGAAATCTGCCGATCAACCTCCACTTCTCACAGTCCAATGTCCAGTGTCCAGTGTCCAAATGTCCAATCTCACTCCAGTCACCAATGTCCAATGTCCAGTGTCCACTTCTCACCCACTTTCTTTTAATATATGTAAATATTTACATACACTCGACTGGACGAAGATTTGCGACTACAGAGGCAGGTAGACACTCGCTGACTTGCTAAGTTTCGTTTCCAAGATCCCCTAGTTTACCCTGGTCACAACCGACTCAATCCTATCAATCCTGTCACCGCGATCTCTCAAAGATGATTAGGTGACTGCTTTCTCCTCTTGACATAGGCACCAGCTAAAGGAATCTACTGTACAACACATACTCACTCACCATACGTTTGCTCTCAGGGGCTAATATCTGGAGCACATGTGAGCTTTGCCTCACGATCTCTCTATAACATACAGGCCAAACACGTACGCCTATTGATTGCACGCGTTGATTGCCACAGCTCCATGCCACTTTCACATCATTATACTTTCATTCTATCACATTAATGGTGGACCCCAAAGTAAGCTTGACAGGATAATGCTAACACCGGTTCAGTATCAAAGCCATTCCGAGCTTTCATTGCTCTCATGCCATTTTTTTCAATCGTGGTAAATTAGCTTTATTTACAATGTCCATGTCCATACCCAACCAATTGCCATTCATCTTGATTCTTCAAGATGAATGATGGATGATGGATGATGATCTAGTGACCAAGGACCACCCGGGGGTCCATTGCCATTATGCTCCCTCAATTAACGGTGCCCCACGCTACATGCTACATGTCACTCCCTACCTCGAAGCTGTCCGACCACCGCGTTTATCATTTGTGCTTGCAAGTTGCACGATTTGTGACCTCACAAGCGCTACGCTGTGCCAGGTATAGGTCAAGGAGCGTGAGTTAAGTTACAAGTGGTAAGGTACGCTGCCGCACTATGTCAACTACCCCGTAATGAGCCTATTGGAAACATCAGCCATCTCCTGGAGTGCTGGGAAGTACCACCCTGGTAAACCTTGAGGCTCGAGCAGCCTCTTGATACTCGATAGTAGATAGTAGATACGTACCCTACACCGTCATAAGGTTTTACAGAGTCCCAACATGGTAATGATTGATGGGTGGAGCTAACTGTGCTAAAACTCCTACAAAGCTAAGCCACAATGTGCCTGTGCCTGTGCCTGACTGCATTACTTTCCACGAGAATCTTAGGTAGGTCATTCCTAGATAATTTGTATACTTAACCGCCTTGTGAACAGTGACCTTGCATATCATTTAGTACCACCGTCGTGTTCAACTAAGAACGGCATCGGTAGGGTACAATCACTCACAGCTCGTTGACAGATATTATGAAAGAGATGCACTCACAATCCCGGATTAAAAAACTGTACGGAATGCGTTGATGATTCTTCAATAGCGTTTGAGAAGTGATCACTATCCTCGGTCCAATGCGAGACACGTGGGGCGGCTCGGACGAGTAAGAAAATGGTAGCAAATTCCGGGGGGGTTTTGAGATTTGGAAACTAGGAGGCGGTATAGAATAGTACCAGGGGGAGGGACAACTCTGGTCTACGTGCCCCTGAGCGGGAGAGGACCCGAAAGGCCTTGAACATAATGCTCAAATACCGGTCTCGTGACTCTTCTTTACTTAGACACACCGTAGAGCCGATTCGTTAATGATGCAGTCCCTTGCACGGCAGTCTAACAGAGGCTTCTGAAATTCCGACTGGTTAAGAAGCTCAAGAAGCTCGTAAACCCTATCAAAGTGCATATAGGTGGACAGCACTCGAACGTATAGGCACTAGAGGACGCTTCTCAACTCGTATCAGAAGTCCAAACTGCATTTTATCATCAAAGGATGTGAAGATCAAATATCCTGTGTAATGTGCAATGTGCATTCTAGATTGCATAACAAAACGTCAAAGATTATGCTGTAGATAAAAGGGACAATCCTAGAGAAGTTGACGTATACACTGTCAGGGAAAAGTCAATAAGGTGACGACGATCAGCGGTTTTAGGGGCAATGAAGGGTGGTGTATAGATAGGTATTGCCAATAACCGATGTGATGCAATGCACTGAGAGATTGTAATCTCAACATATATCATATATGGCACATGGAAACCACTTCGTAAACTGGTGGCGTGATATAGAAAATCTATATTTTCTTCCATACGGTTGGTAAATTGTAAGATGGCACTCTTATTGAATCGCAAGGGGTCATCAAGGGAAGTAGCCACTGCCATTTCGGTTACAGTGATTATTCCTTGGAAATTGAACGGTGAACGGGCTTTTTGAGGGGGAGTTTGGTACAAACCTACATATCCATGCAGTCAGCTAGCTTATCAAAAACTTCTAGAAGGTTTCAAGATATTCTTTTCATCTAGAAAGCCGACAAATGTCTTGGTCGAAAGTCACCGTCAAAGTTCCTTTTATCAATATTATGCTCTAATTCCCATCTCTACCAAACTTTGGCGATATATACGCTGTATGTCTACCAACGCAAGTACCGGAATCTGCCCAAAGATATGGGAATAGTATCCTCTCTCGTCCCTCCCCAGTCAGAATGGATACCGTAACTTGCTCAAGTCGACAATGCCCCGTTTCCCCTGTCTGCTACGTTCCGTCGGACCCTTCCTTGGAGATTTGTCACATCCAATTCTATTGGTATTTGGCACCTGGGCCTCGGACAGAAGCTAAGTTCATTTACCCCCGGGGAGTATCTCGCATTTGGCTAAGTTTGTGCTTAGGACTCATAAGTATCACAGCTTTTTCAATCCTTCGCTGCAAGGTGACCCCACCTACCTCACTATTCCAAGGGCGCTTCATCATAATGACCATGGAACCATGTTATTTTCTGCTAATAAAACGTGCGAACCTTGTCAAGTCGTCAGATCTAATTTCCATGTTACCAGAGGCCATGGCATTGGATGCGCTGGGTGAACGGCCGGGTCGCTTTATTATCCATGCGTTGTCTTTGCCATATAATCTTCCTCTACTACCGGAGACACTACACTGCAACAAGTATCATTTGGACTATCGCCCTTTTCCAAGTTTCTAATAAGGGATATCCGAAAATGATGATCGATTTTTCGGAGAAATCAAAAGTCTTTCAAGGATCTTGCTTAGAAGGGGATGTACGTTTGAATCATCGAGGTATGTGGTCGTTGATGTCAAATTGATTACGGTACATGCAGTATGTTGGCCCATTATTTTTCTACGTTATTAGCTCTCTGAGTCTTATCTTAGGATGTAACCTTCGCTGGATGGTAGCCTGATTGATGAACTACATGTTCAAGCGCTCACACGGTCAAGGGAAAGAGTGGGAAAGCATCTAGCTTTCTCATTGCTAACCGCTAACGTTCCAGAAACGGAACATTACGCTTTCCTGGCACTTCAGACTTCCAATTCGACCAGGAATAGAAGATTGGGAACGCAATGATTCGTCAAGCTTCAAGGATGTGCCATCACAAGGCTCACAGCAATCTTTTTTGACAGCCATTACTCGTGCTGCCACAAAGTATGCAACTCTACCGCTAGGAAAGCCAGGTTACTCCTGTCGTAGTTTACCATCTTGTGGTATGTGCATCTAGCTTCGGATTTGCATACTTTCTGGCCGCACGAGTACTCTAAATATATTATTGGACCCGTATTAACCACAATACTAAGACGCTAGAAGCTTCATTAACACCTTCTAGAACAAGAACATGAATGTTTCACTCTCATATCGGAGACTTCGGATGCTGTGGGGTCTCTATGGACTCAAGAATCATCATCATGCAACTTCAAAGCAAGGCGAGAGAAAGTAGAACAATTAAGAAACCGGTCACACCGACCGGAACATGATGAGATATCCCGCATCGAATAGGTTACCAAGCCAAGTAATTAAAGTGCTTGGGCATGGCAGATGGGATCCTTGTCGCTTCCATATTCCATTGTCATTCTACAGGAAGTTTCAATAGATGACGTTGCATTGTCCTCTTATTCTTCACTAAATTTTCTTCTCGGTTTTGGATAATGGTTAGATTGATTGATTCCATTGTTCAGCTACGACGTTGGGCCATAGAGAACCTGTCTTGCACGTTATGCAGTGCTACCCTAGTAAAGTTTAATTTCTTTGATTTTTCAATACCAGCTATGCTAATTACACTCTTGTTCCGCCTGTTGCATAGGCTAACCTACCCTCCTGCCCTCATCTACCTAGGGTATTTTCGGATCGATGCAATTCTGCAGGGCACAAGAATGCATACGACGTGGCCAATGCGTTGCGAGAACTTTGTTTCATACGGTAGATACTTTCCGATTCACACTCTTGGGGCACCGAATTAAAAGTAATCATTGGGCTGAAATTGCTGCGCCGCAAACAGTGATTAACGTATATCAACAGTCCCGAAAACACTCTCTTTGGTTTAGGTATGCTATATTTGATTGACTGCAACATTTACGAGGTAGGAATACTATTCTAGCGCCTCTACACCTCGTGGCATTTCTGGTTTTGGAACATTCTGATAGATCGCCGAGATTACATGCTTAGCAGATACGTCCAATGGAGAAGAGGCTGAAGAAGCACTGGCAAAAGAGTAGACAAAGTTGACTACTCATCCTTACCTACAGTTACATCAGTGCATTTAGCATGAGAACTAATAAACGGGAAGATGTCATATCCTTATGTTTTTCCCGCAGCCGAAGAGCTTTTGCCAGTCGGTGGCGCATACCACGTCTTCCCCCTTCTGCTGAACAGTTCATACATCAAATTCCTTTGGGGGTAGATCATGGGCTTGTTTCACTCCACTAGAGGACTTCTATCCCACTTATGCGCCTAATGATGCTTCAAATACTCGCTTCATTGTCAAGACTGGGTTAATCCCTGGGAATTTTGATTTTAAGTTTTTGTCTCACCAACAATATGCCTCGCTATTCGTGTCCTGAAGATTTGCAAAATGGATTTGCAAATGAAGGGAACATCCTATACTCTTTTGTACAGGAAGCATTACCGCAATGCGGCTTCTGTCGTGAGCTTTGATTTGAGATGCGGTCCTGACTAGCACTCAGTCGCGTTTGGTCTCGAAATCACCACGTGGATCTCGAAGATTGAAGGAGCCTCGTTTCTTCTAGAGTATTTTACGTCGCGTGAGGCGGCTCGCATCAAGCCATATATCATGACCCTCGCTGAGATGAACGATTCAACAATTTATGATATTGTTACAATTATACGCAGTACAAATCTATACACCGCCTTGATGGTCATATTGACAGCCTAAAGATCTACAATCATAGGTCTTCGTCCCTGGAGATTGATCAGCAAGAATCGAAGTCCTCCACTATGGCTCACGACAATGAATCCATACCGCCGATTCCATTAGTTGCTTTAAATTGAGTAGATTTCATATATTTGCTTCTTCACTTCATCAATGAGGGTGATACCCTTGTGCCTCATGGTATTGTCATAAGACAGCTGAATCCAGATACTTAGAAACCAAAAGATCAGTCCACTTTCTCTGTATTGCACTCAGAGTTGCTGAGCTCAAAGTGGTGTCGGCTTGATCAGTAACCACAAAAGAAACGACTCAATCATGCAATTCCAAATATCAGTTGATCTGAGGTAGATCTTCAGGAAAAATCGAGGATCCCACCACTGACACCAAAATCAGAGTCTCACCATAGCACGGGGAGATAAGTTAGAACTGAGCTTGCTGTCATATAAAATTCTAACAACTCATCACGGAAATACAATAGTACTTCCGGGACATAACTAAAACTTTCACTATGTGTCAAGTAAAGGCATTTGTTTGCCTAATTCTGGACTATTTCAATTGTGTGGGGAAATTTTTCGCAAATGCTTTCTTTTCTGTCTACTAAACATGGATTTGGCGATGAGTTCCCACTTAGTATGCAAACTAACAGCCTCAATATTGATGTGTAATTTTGTAAAAAGATGTGGCGTCGCTTATGCAGCGGTATGACTGGAGATGGTTTATAGAGTGTTGTGTACGGACGTAGGTTGGCTTTGAGGGAGTAGCGGTGGGTGGGATGAATGGATGGTTACATGATCGCTGTGGCATGAGGTAAAATGATACGATTTGGACTTGACGGATTTCACTGCTATCTAGAATCCAACATCGGCGCTCTAGAATTTGCGTCATGGAGCAATCGATGAATGGATGAGAAGGGGATGGATATCCAACTTCCAAACTCGTAGCCATCCATGGTCATGCCTGACTATCAAACATCAATCTAAATCACCCACCCCCATTTTCAATTGATCAATTGATCATCTATTCACTCACTTTAATTTTCAACCGCGTACTGCGCTTGTATACTTGAGTCTTCCATCATGATTTATCGCATATCTTCTGCATCCGCATTCCCAAAATTCCCCATCCATCTCGGCATTCACAGGCTGCGCAGTGCATACATAGTATAGTATAGTATAGTATAGTATAGTACGGACCCCCATGATCTGCAATGCCGTCGTCGTTCGTGGAGCGCGAACTCTCTGCTCGGATAGCTCATGGGCAGGTGCGGTGATGTGATGTGCTGTGCGATGGTGTGCTGTGCATGGAATTTGCTTGTTGGCGTGGTGGGATGGGATGGGATAGGATGGATGGGGCGCGGTAGGTACCGAATCACTCGGTAGGTGAATTGTGTGTGCGTGGTGGGTTGGGTTTGGATGGAGGGGAGATGGGAAGATCGTTGCTTGAGCTGTGCGTTTGAGGTGCGCAGGCGGTTGTATGTCGGGAGTTGGGGGGATGGGAATTGGGAATTGGGAATTGGGAACTGAGAGGAGGCAAGGGAATGGTGAAAGATTGGATGTTGGTGTTGGTGTTGGTGATGACAATGGTGTCAGCATTGGTGGTTGTGAACTGAGACGGAGGCTGAGGCTGAGTCTGAGATTGAGGTAAGTGTATTTTGGGCTTGAGAAATGAGGAAGCTGGGGAGGTGTGTATGTGGAGGTATGTATATATTTTCAGAATATTCAAGATAAAGTCTGATTTTTTGTTGGCGATGAGTAGTTTGGATGTTCAAGGAGACTGTATCCTGTCGATGAGTCTGGAGGGGCTTAGTGGTTGTATTGTACTTGGTGTAGTTTTCAAGAGTATATTTTGGGGCTAATGGCATGGTATGGTAAGGTACGGTATGGCGTTAAAATTTGCTATATTATGGACTACATACCCACTCAAAGAATGAATTTGCTCGAATCTCTAAACCCACTGCAACTTCGATATAGAGATAGATTTTGACATGGGATCTCTTGAATATAATTTTTCCTAAATCACTCAGTCAAGCAATGCTTATGAGGCTTTATAACCCCTCCATTTCCTGCGCGAATAGGCGATGTGGTATCAGCATATTTACCCCGTACAATCATTCACCTCTATCAAAATGTGAGATATTCTCATACGGAGAACAAGCTCCCATATCACACCACACTATGCCATATACTTACATGTGTGAGACGATCCCCAATGCAAACCATACCTTGGTCTGCAGGACATGGCTGAGTGTGTGTACTCACTCGTGTCATGTCATCTTATTGTATGGGATATATTTCACACATTGTCGTAATCACATGTCTTACTCGCGTTCATGCCGAGGATATAGGGTCGACATTGCATATGTGTTAGTTTGTGGGGGGATGAATCATGTTGTATGGATGATTGCTGTGCTGAATCGCGATTCATGTTCATCAATATGTATTGGTTGGTGACTGAGTCTGGAACGCGTGAAAAAAGTATGTGGCTTTTGTGTACTCACGGTATATGATCGAAGAGGTTCCCTGTTCACGTTGCGTTGCATCACAGTTCTGCAAGTCGGTTTTAAAAAAAAGCCATGCATATATTCCTCCAATCGTTCAAATCCGTCCGGCCCGTCTCGACAAAAGATACATCATGTAGCCACTACCCGACAATGCTCAATAATCCTTGCTCCCACATCTTTGATTCCAATATTCAACGTTCGCTATCGTTCTTACGATTCTTACTCATCCCAATATCTAGAACTCTCGCTACCGTACCCCATCTGCTTCCTTCTCTCCTCTTTATCCCTCTCCTGCTTTCCTCGCTCATTGGTTCTAACTTCGTGAAAGACCCGCACCTCATTATCGGGGTGCTCACTAGTATCGCTTCTGGTATGATAGCTCTCGCGTTTATTATCCGCGCTGTTATTTTCATAAAAGCTGTGACGACTGGCATCTGTACCAGTAGTACTACGATCGCCTCTTTGTTCACGACCACTGGTAGCCGCCGTTGCGTGCTTGGTGTTCTCCTTGGATTTGGCTGCCTGCTGTACTGATTTGTTCGAGCCCTTGCGTTTCTTCCCTGTTGGAACCGATGGAGCCGGATTTTTGTCTTTTTTTGAGCTCCAGAAACCCATGTTCTTTGATTTCCTTGGGTAATAGAGGTTAGAGGATAGAGGGGGGGGCGTGAAGAATGATGATCGAGATTTTTGAGTGTGGGGATATGGATATAGAAATTGAAGCAGCGCTGAAATCGGTGCGATGGTACTAGATTTTCAAGAAATCGTAAAAGAGCGGGCTGTCTCGTGTAAATATGGCGTTGTTGTATGATCTATATCGAGGAATTTTGATTCAAGATATTGCATTGATCCAGACCGGCACAGGGTTGAGATAGGACTTTCTGGGGGTAGTGTCCGTGTTGCGTGGAATGCTCTACTGTGATTTTTTCTGACAAATTCAGGTTTCTACTCCATCAAAAACACGGGGCTTAGAAGCTTACTTACCAAAGAGTTGCTTGTTGAACAGACGCTGGTAAAGAATGAGACTGAAGGGAATGGAACATGAACTAACATAAATAGACAAGAAGACAAGGCTCACGTCATGATTCGAGTCCACGATCAGCGAGACAGTCATACGAGTCTTGCGACTCATTTTGGCCAGCCTCATAGTCAGAGTCTATTTCATTGAGATGACTCCCATGGTTCAAAATCTGTATTTCGGATTGTTCATGATTGAATCGACAATCAAAAGCACCGGATTTTATTCGTACCCCTCGGTAGTTAATTTGGACATAAGAACTTACTTCCTACGTAGGTAGTGCCGGCAACCAAATAGAAGTCCTATGTTCTCTTTCAAAGCTAATCGTCCCAGCTATTCATTAGACCTTGGGGTACGAGAAGATGTCCACTGGGCATTATGAGCCCTTCATATATATTGCCAGGGAATTGCATAAATATAACCATAAAGTTGGCATCTCTAATGATGCAGCAACAGCAGTTTCGATACCATTGCTTTCAAGGGTCGTGATTCATCTTTTGGATAATAACTCGAACGGTCGATGATGATACGAAAGAAATAACATCGTCGATGGGCCAGAAAGCAATCTGAGTAGGTGACCGGCCACAAGAGGCTTATATCGACGGGACCATGACGCTTTGGAGACACCAGTCCATGGCAAGTCCTCCTAATTTCTTCTCACGACGGAGTACTCTGAAGCAAAAAGAATAGCACAATGAAGAACTTGAAATGGGAGTTATCATACCGCTAATTAAGTCTGGCACCCAGCCATCGACTTGCAAAGCTTCAGCAGGAAGACGAGAATAAGTTGTAGCGCTCGCTGAACATGAAATTCGTCTTGGACTGATTGTGTTCACATCGCCATGTCTTATATATCACTAATTGTGTGCAAGTAAAAGGTGATGGCTGGTGAGAATATGTTGAGGCTACTAATTTGAAGACTACTAGATAACATTTGACTAGATCAAAAGTATCACTTTAGGTTCGAGAAGCGTCATTCCCCTGAAACTATGCAGCAGTGTCATGCTCTATTCTTCACAAGAGTATTGTTACCACTTGGAACTGAGATGTATAATGAAAAATCCTATCGCCTGCATGGGAAAGGCAGACACCGCCATTGATAGCTGAGACTAGCATATATATATATATA